>CM070021.1:14720683-15013183 GCA_036247105.1 Cirrhinus mrigala
ATGACAAATATAGCTGCAAGCAGCAATTACGGGGCCAAGCACTACAGAGGCAAAATGAGGAGCTTGGCATGGAGTGTCAGACCAACTGAAACAATGAGGAATTAAAGCCATTTTAGGATGATTTTAGTCAAAATTGTTAAAAAAAAAAAATCATAAAAACAACCACTAGTAATATAATTTAATAGGTTATCCCTTTTGTCCAATATGTGGTGCTGTTATCAAATCAATGTCTATTGACACGAAATCTATAACATTTTGTCAGCACAGTCTGAAGATGATCAGATTTGATTTTGGTGAAAATTGTACCAACAGTCGAGGAGGAGTTTAAAAAAAAGAAGGTTTTTAACATAAATTTAATATTTAACATAAGTTCAGCCCCCAATGGCATAATTGGTATCTATGTTGTCGGCATGACCCAAGGAATCATTATAATAGGCTAATGCAATCAAAAGTTATTAGCAATTTTGGAAATTTCAATATTAATGGCGGATGAATGGTTTAGTGCTCTTGACCAATAGGTGGCGCTGTTACCAAATTGAGGTGGTGTGGTCAGTGAGAGGAGAGGTGACAATGGCACATAAAAAATTTGGCGTCAATATGTCAAAGCTTTTCAGAGATACAGCCTCAGATGCAGTTTGGCATCTTTCCAGCAAATTCGTTGATACGTTAAATGAAAACAGTTTCCTACTATACATCGACACGAAATCGTTGATTTTTTTTTTTTTGATTTTTTATTTTTTTGTCAGCATGGTCTGAAGATGATCCGAGTCAAATTCAGTGAAAATTAGAGTAACGGTCTAGGGGGAGTTTGAAAAAGTAGGTTTTCAACATGGTGGACAGTTCATCCAATTATGGTATTGGTATCGATATGCTCTGCATAATCCAAGGAATATTTCAAGACCAGTTTCATTAGAGTAGGCTAATTTAAACAAAAGTTAGTAGCATTTTTTAAAATTTCATTATAACTTTTGACCACAAGGCGGCACTGCCTCCAAACTTTTTGAGTACTGTCAGGGCATGGTGCCGAAGACACATACCGAGTTTCATAAAGATACGGCAATGCATTTGTAAAATAGTATTTTTTGACTAAATTCAAAATGGTCGATATCCAAAATGGGTGACATGGATAAGTGGGCATGGTTTGACTCAGCATGATGAACTGAATCTAAAGAGACAAGTTTTGTGATTTTTGGCGAACCCATTGATAAGTTATAAGCAAAAATAGCCATTTTTCATATCTCCTGACCACTAGGTGGCACTGCGCCGAAACATTGCAGGTAGCCTCAGGTCATGCTTGTTATAACACACACCAAGTTTGGTCTCAACACGCCGAACCGTTGTGGAAATATAGCCTCACATTCATTTTTGAGTGTTTTTCGTCAAATTCATTTGCGCGTTATTCGAAAACAGTTTGACTAATCAACTTGAATTCCATAACTTTTTACCAGCATGGTCCGAATATGATCTGAACCAATTTTGGGGAAACCGTCTAGGATGAGTTCGAAAAAGTAGGTTTTACGAACTGTTAAAAATAGCAAAGAAAAAACTAAAACTTACGAATATAATGAATTTAGACCTTACGGTTCAGAAGTTATTAGTATGAACATGAGTGAACAGTGGACATGTGGTGGTGCTCGAGACTTTGAGAAGGAGACTCCAAATTTGCTATGGTGACAGTTCACACTGTCCTCTATCAGTGTGCCAAATTTCATAACTTTCCCGCAAGCGGTTCTGTGGGCTGCCATAGACTTCTAGAGTGGAATAATAATAATAATAATAATAGGAACGCCAATGTATACAATAGGTGCCATTGCACCTTCAGTGCTTGGGCCCTAATAAGTTGCTCTCAAATCTCATTCACACTTATGTAGGTCCAAAAATTCACAAGAGACATGAAAACTTAAGCGTCAAAACTTGTATTCGCATGCCATATTTAAATTATCATTCTGCAATCTATTTTTGTGTTCAACAAAATGGGTTTGAAATGTAATTTGATTGAGTAAACAATGACAGAATGTAATTTTGGAGTGATCTAACCTTTAAATGTGTCCTCTCAGTGCAACCCAAAATCACATATCTGGAAAGGCAGACTACCACAGAAATGGACGAACAGGTCACGTTAACGTGCGAGGCCACCGGAGACCCCACACCCACCATCACGTGGAGCTTCGGGACCCGGGTCTTCACCGAGGGAGAGCAGGTAACCCCAAATGCGCAGGCACAGAGACTCCTCACTGGTTAGAAGTTGGACCAGGAGCTAGAAGAGAAGCATGTTGATCATGGTCGTACAGACAGACAGGCAGCAGTTAGTTCATTGATGGAGTCGTGGTGCAACTGCCTCTGGCTGTTTCATGCATACGATTCTTTTTGTCTGCAGGAGCACCAAAAGAGGATTTATCAGGTATGAGATCAGAAGGTCAGGTATAGTAATGGGCCACTTAGATCTGTTTCATAATTCCTGTTTTTTTTTCCAAAAATGGCTCTGATGTTGACGTTCGCTAATCGACCGTCTGGTGTTTCGATTTTCTTATGTCGTGATACTATCTGCAGTTGTTGATATGTGAAATAAAAACTTGCATGGTGGTGAAATTGCAGTACTATTGCAACAGTTCCTGACAGGAAAAGTGATGATGGATGAGCTCTAAAAATTGCTTTACATTTGCTCTGTTCCACAACCTAGTGAGCTGCCTAGAGAGGCTGCTTGGCAAAGCACCATAGGCGCTAAGGCTGCTCCGAACGCTGGCTAAATGAATTATGCTGCCGCCTTACATACCTTGTTTTAACCTGATTCTATGGCAGAGCCACATTTACTCTTTGCAGAGAAGGCAAATCCAGAATGTATTACAATAAGCTCAGAGAAAAATGAATCTGAGGGTGACGAATTAAAGAAAGGGTGATTTTTATATATATATATATATATATATATATATATATATATATATATATATATATATATATATATATATATATATATATATATATATATATATTATTTTACTCAATATTTGTGTATGCTAGTTAGAGTTTTGCACCGTTAGCTTAGCAACATGCTAATGAAAATCTGTGGAGAAGTGAAATTTGCTGCCAGTAAACACCATATGAAATAGTTATTTATGAGCAGTGTTGTTTTAGTATTTATAGGCTATTATACTTTTCTTTAATATTTTGAATTGGACATTTTTATTTTTGTTTATTATTTTAGACTTAATTTATTTATTATGTATTCATTCATTCATTTTTATTTTATTTTTTAATTTTTATTATTTTATATTAATTATATCCATTTTATTTATTTATTTCAGTTTGTATTTTTAATTTGTATTACTTTTTATACTAATTATTTCCATTCATTCATTCATTTATTCGTGTATTTATTTCAGGTTTTATTTTTTATACTACTTATTTCCATTTATTTATTTAGTTTTTTTGTTTTTATTATTTTTATACTATTTATTTCCATTATTTCTTATGCTGTTTTATTTATCCATTCATTCATTCATGAATTTATTTCAGTTTTATTTGTATTTTTTATACTGCTTATTTCCATTTATTTATTTATTTATTTATTTATTTCATTCTTTATTTTTTATTTTTAATTTTCATACTATTTATTTCCATTTTATTTGTTTGTTTCAGTTTCATGTTTTTTATTTTTATTATTTCTTATACAGTTTATTAATTAATTAATTAATTAATTGCAGTTTTTATTTTACTTTTTTTATTTTTTATACTGTTTGTTTATTTGTTTGTTTGTTTAAGTTTTATGTTTGGTTCAGTGTTTGTTAGTAATTTTAGTGCTTCAGGTTAAACATCCTTTGGTCAGTTGCCAAGGTAGTAGTTTTATTTTAACATTATTTATTTATTTATTTATTTATTTATTTATTTATTTATTTATTTATTTATTCCAGCTCTTTGATGTGCTCTTTGTGCCACAGCCCAATATGTCTTAAACATATTTTATTAAATTGTGCTGGATGAAGTTCTCATAGGATATTATATTATATTATTCCGCAAAAAAAAAAAAAAAAAAAAAAATACATTAAAAACAAACAAGCAAGTTAATTAATTAATTAAAAAAATATATTATATTATTCTGTAAATAAATGAATAAATAAAATACAATTAACAGAGTCCCTGAATCTATTTTATCTTTTATCAGTTTTTATCTGTCGCAAGCTTCAAAACCCTGATATAGATTTTTAAATCGCTCTTTTATAGTTTAAGTTGTACCACTTACCATGAAAATAGCCAAGGAGCCAAGGAAGCAGGGATGCTGTTAAAACAAAAACCAATCCAAAAATTTAAATTGCCACATTTTTTTTTTCTTTGCTTGTTTGCTTTTAGTTAAGAATAATAACGCTGTTTATGCATTTCAGTGACAGTTAAGTAGCCTGCTTGGTTTTAGAACAGAGCTTTTGTCCTCTTTCCTTGAGGTATATCAAAAATAAGCTCAATTTCGTTTGTGCCGAGTCACTGTCATCACAGGGTTCCTGAAGGAGCATGTTTTATATAAGCTCTTTGTTGGAGCGCTTTGTCATTTCCTGCGTGTCGTCTTGTCCAGTCTTGCTCATCTCATGTGGGTGTTGGGTTGTCATGATTGCCAGCATCTCTTCACTGGCTTGTGCTGATCACCATGTATTTCTTCATGGTTACGAAAATGATTAGCAGGTTATTTTGGCTGTATAACGTTTTATTTGTCAGCATCAGATATGACCAGCTGTCACTGTTGATTGTCTTTCAGGCAAAATGAAATCAAATTTGACTTTATTTACTTTCTTAATACACTTTCCTGAGCATGATTTATCAGTGCATTTTATACCGGAGGGGAAATATTCATCAAAATGTAATAACTTGCTCTGCTTAAAAGTGTTTGTTAGTTATTATTTTGTCCATCAAGAAAATATAAATCAATAAGCAAATAGCTATAAGGCTTGTAGAAGCAAACAGTGATGAACTACTGTATATACCGCAACTAATATTATTTTCAAAACTTCTCTTTCTTGATTGTCTTTCAGTCAACATGAAATAAAAACTGACCATATTTGCATCATATTGATCATGTTAACACGTTTATTGGTTAAAGGTTTATTATGTACGATTCATCAGGACATGTTATTCCAGAGGGAAGAAAAAACATCAAAGTAAAGTTGATTTAAAAGTTTTTTTTTTTCTTTCTTTTTTTTCTCAGAATTGAGAGTTTATATCTCACAATTCTGAGAAAAAAAAAGTCTAAACTGTGAGTTTGTATTATGCAATTTTGGGAAAAATAGTCAGATATAAACTTGCAATTCTGACTTTGTTTCTCAGAATTACCTGGTATAAACTTGCAGTTGCAAGAAATAAAGTCAGAATTGTGAGATAAAACCTTTTCTTATAAATGTGAGTTTCTATCTCAGAATTCTGAGTTTTTTTTTCTCACAGTTCTAACATTTTTTTTTCTTAGAATTGCATAAGATAAACTCACAATTGCAAGTTATAAAATCAGAATTGCAAGATATAAACTCACAATTCTGATTGTTTTTCTCACAAATGCGAATTTGTATCTTGCAATTTTGATTTTTTTTTTTTTTTTCGCAATTGCATGTTATAAAGTCAGAAGTCCGAGATAAAAGCACACAATTCTGAGGAAAAAAAGTCAAGATATAAATATGCAATTCTGACTTTTTTTTCCTCAAAAATGCAAGTTTGTCTCAATTCTGACTTTTTCCTTGCAATTCTGACTTTATATCTCACAATACTGACATTCTTTCTCGCAATTCTGACTTTTTTTTTTCCAGAATTGCATAAATGCTCACAATTGCGAAAAATCAGAATTGTGCGATATAAACTTGCAGTTCTGACTTTTTGATCATCATAAATTTGAGTTTCTATCTCGCAATTCTGACTTTTTTCTTGCGATTCCGAGTTTATATCTCGCAGTTGACTTTTTCTCACAATTCTGACTTTTTTCTCAGAATTGCATGATAGAAACTCGCAAATGCGAGTTATAAAATCAGAATTGTGAGATATAAACTGGCAGTTCTGACTTTTTTCCTCACAAATGCGAGTTTGTTTCTCGCAATTCTGACTTTTTTTTGCATTTCCGAGTTTACATCTTACAATTGACTTTTTTTCGCAATTCCGACTTTATATCTCACAATTCTGATTTTTTTTTTCTCACAATTCTGACTTTTTTCTCAGAATATGATATAAAGTCAGCATGATATAAAGTCACAATTGTGAGTTATAAAATCAGAATTGTGAGGTATAAACTTTTTTCTCGCATTTCCGATGTTGTATCTCGCAATTCTGAATTTTTCTTTCTTGTAATTGACTTTTTTTCTCAGAATTCTGAAAACATTTTTTCTCAGAATTGCATGATATAAACTCGCAGTTCTGACTTCTTTCTCAGAAATGCAAGTTTGTATCTCGCAATTCCGACTTTGTGAATTTGTATTACGCAACTTTGGGGGAAAAAAATC
The DNA here is from genome assembly GCA_036247105.1 of Cirrhinus mrigala. Taxonomy (NCBI): domain Eukaryota; kingdom Metazoa; phylum Chordata; class Actinopteri; order Cypriniformes; family Cyprinidae; genus Cirrhinus; species Cirrhinus mrigala. The sequence goes on from CM070021.1 coordinate 14,727,145, forward strand.
AGATATAACTTGCAATTCTGACTTTGTTCCTCAGAATTACCTGGTATAAACTTGCAGTTGCAAGAAATAAAGTCAGAATTGTGAGATAAAACCTTTTCTTCTTATAAATGTGAGTTTCTTTCTTAGAATTCTGACTTTTTTCTCACAGTTTTGACTTTTTTTTTCTCAGCATTGCATGACAGAAACTCACAATTGCGAGTTATAAAATCAGAATTGTGATATAAACTGGCAGTTCTGACTTTTTTCCTCACAAATGCGAGTTTGTATCTTGAGTTTTGTTGCATTTCCGAGTTTTTTCTCGCAATTCTGACATTTTTTTCTCACAATTCTGACTTTTCTCCTAGAATTGCATGATAAAAACTCGCAGTTTCGAGTTATAAAATCAGAACTGTCAGATATAAACTTGCAATTCTGACTCTTTTTATCACAGTTCTGAATTTTTTTTTTCTCAGAATTGCATTATATAAACTCGCAGTTCTGACTTTTTTCTCACAAATGCAAGTTTGTATCTCGCAATTCCGACTTTTTTCTTGCAATTCTGAATTTTTCATCTTAGATGTAAATGCAGTTGTGAGATAAGTCCAAAAAGTCACAGTTACGAAATATAAACTCCCAGTTCTGAGAAAATTTAGACTTTTGTAAATTCTGACTTTATTTCTCAGAACTGCGATTTTATTACTTTATATCTTACAATTTAAAAAGTCAGAATTGTGAGATAAAAAGTCACAATTATCTTTATTCAATGGCGGAAATGGGCTTCCGTAGAATTCTGAGTGGGGGAAAAAAGCAATGAATTCTTTTTTTCTTACAATTCTGATTTTACATCTCCAAGTTCTGTTTTTTGTTTCTGCCACAGAGTTAAAAAATAAATCAGGTAATTGTGACTTTCACAATCTCACAATTATCACTTTTTCTTCACAGTTTCTAGTTTGTCATAATTCTGTTTTCCTCTGGGAATTCAGAATATATATCTCACAAGTGCAAGTCACAATTATTTTTATTATTATTAATATTATTATTTGTTAATCCTGTGGCGGAAATAAGCTTTATTTGCAGTGCGTCACATTACTGAAATTAAATTCAAACGGCGCTTCATGCTGACTGTACCTATGCGGTTTGGTAAAGACAATCAACAGTTAGTGTTTCTAATAGTCACTTGTGAAAAGCAATTTGCTGTAACGCTGCTAATTATTTTTGAATGTGTGACTTTGCTGTTCCAACAGTGCTATACAGAACATCACATGCTTGAAGTGGGATTTTTTTTAATTTCTTGGTTACACATCCTTCCCGCCCTTCTCCTCAAGTAATATTTTACTGGGTGCTTCAGATGAGGAATGCTTTTTTAATAACTCAATGTCATGGCTACCATTTCTTTCGCTGGAGGATGTAGGAAGCGTTTATTGAAAATATTTACTAGAGCTTTAGATCTTCTTGATCTTCGTGATGCATGTTTCTACCTTCTCCGTGCCCTCTTTTACACAGCTGTGTGTCATGTATTACACCTGCGTTCGTATGTGCATGGAAATCCTTCAGTGTCTTGAGTTTCCTGTCGTTTTAAAATGAATGTTTTTTCCCTCGGAAAGACACAGCTCGTATCTTATCTTCTGATTGTAATAGTTGGGTCAATAAAAAATGAGTTGAGGACTGTCGTATATTGCAGTCTCTGAGCCACTTACCAAGGTGCCAGACAAATGAGCGGGTCATAAAAATGGCAGGGTAGGAGCGCCGCAGGGCGATAAAGAATTGGCCACGGACCACAGCTTATCACAATCCGGTTGAAAGACAAGAGGAGAATTCAACCTCTGAACAAGGGCCAATACATCAGCCACTTTTTCTCTTGTCTTGTCTCAGTTGCGCCTTCCTTTCTGGGTCTCCTTTGAGAAATCTGAAGAGCACATTAAAGGGACAGCGAACCAGAAATGAAACTTCTGTCACACTCACCCATGTGTTGCTCCAAGCCTGTATGAATTTCTGTTTTGGGGTAGAATTCAAAGGAGATATTTAGCAGACCACATTTTTTTTAATGTAATACTTTCCCCCCCATTTTAAACTAAAGCAATAAGCCCAAGAAGCCATGGTTTACAGTGAATTTATCACAGCTAAGGGGCGTTGTTAGGCACGACGCAAAGCTCTGTAAACCATGGCTTCACAGGGCTTATTGCTTTTATATAACATTTATTCCATATACATAGTAAGGTTTCACAAAATAAAACAGAGCAAATAAAGTGTAACGATATTAATAAAAACATTATTCTTCCACCCAACAATGTAGTTCCTCAGAAACAGTTGTGGTTGCAACAAAGTGGTTGCCGAGCAACACACAAACGTAAAGTATTTTACAACAGCTTCAAATTCGGCTCAACCAATCAGAATCAAGGACCGGAACTATCCGTTTTATAAACAAAATTGAACAAGATTTGAAATGGATGCTTAAAACGATAATAATATTTTTATTCATCAATGATGTATTTTGATTGAAGGTAAAGACATTGTTAAAAGATTTCAAATAATTGCAGTTCTATTCATCAAAAGATCCTGAAGACGTATTGCAGTTTCCACAAAAATATTAAGCAACACAGCTGTTTTTTTTTTTTAATATATATATATATATATATATATATATATATATATATATATATATATATATATATATATATATATATATGAATTATCGATTATAAAATAATTTAATATATATTATATATATAATATTTAATATAATTATATATTATATATGAGTACATGAACACATTAACATAATCTCTAGAACTGCTCTGAGAGTCACTGCATGAGCATTTTATAGTTACGTTTAAGAAAAACTATTGTCATATCATTAATAATAATAATAATAATAATAATAATAATAATAAAAATAATTTTTTTTTAAATAATTAGAAGTGCTTATGATTGATATGGAAGGAAACCATTAAAATGGAATTTAGAAAATAAATGGAAAACGGAATTTATGCTTTTTGATTAATATCTTTTAAAGGAAAGGAATCCAGAAAAAATTTAAATAAAAAAACTGATTTGTGTGTGTGTGTGTGTGTGTGTGTGTGTGTATGTATGTATATGTGTGTATATATATATATATATATATATATATATATATATATATATATATATATATATATATATATATATATATATATATATATATATATATATATATATATATATGAAGAGTTTCGTTGCAAAACGAGATATATCCATTTTGAGAAATGTTGGTTATTTGACATTATTATTTAAGACATCAACAGTCAAGTTCATTCACAATTTTTGTACATTAAACTATTACTTGAGCTCAGTGAAGGCCAGGGACACAATATTTTTCAAATCCAGGATATTTTTTATTTAATTTTATGTCCATAAATAGTTCATAAATAAGTCAAAAACCATGCCAAAATGCAACATATTTATCTTTACATTGTCAAACATCTTAAATTTGTTTAAAAAAACAATACATCATAAATATATGGAATAGTATATACAAAGATTGATTAATAATAATAAGATTCTGAGTTAGTTTTGACCAGAACATACACAACATAACATAACTTTTTTTTTTTTTTTTTTGCAAAACGCTATAAACGTAGCCTACGTAGCCAATAAGAATTTCCTTTAGACAAATTTTTACGTGGTGAAAATAAGAGATTATGAATGCCACTGAATGAAAATTTGATCATTTTATTAACAGTGCATGAAAAACGCACAGAAAGTGCACTGTCTTCAACGGGAACCGTCTTAGCGGTTTTTATTTTATCTTATTTCGCTGTCCAGCTCAGTCCTCTTTGCTCATCCGATATTTCCTATTTCTTGTTTGTATTTTCGCGCTCTTGTCGTCCTTGATTGGACCCGCAAACCAAAGCGTACAGTATCTGCGCGCTGCTGCCAATAGGTATCTAAAACGTCACCCGTAGTGTAGTGTTCATGTGAAATGTAGGACGGAGGGGACAAACGACCCAGAGCCTCTCTGACATGATTTGCATGATTGGCTCATGCATCACCGGCCAAACTGGCTGGTAAGTTTTTATCAATACACGGCAAAATGATTTTTAACCCGCATTTGGCGGGTTGGCGGGTGTTAATTTCGAACCCTGGTTATATCGCACTTTGTAAAGAAACTGGTCTGGCGGATATCGCGTTTTGTGAAAAAATACATTTTATAGTAGGCCTAAAATGTACATTCTTAAATTTTATTAATGGCACCAATTCACACATAGATTAAGGTACATCTGAACAGTGATTTCCAATAATAAAATCCAAATGTCAAAAAATGGCGTTTATCGCGTTTTGCAACGAAACTCTTCATATATATATACAGATGGATAGATAGATAGATAGATAGAAAGATATACACCGTAAAAAACTATTTGTTGAGTCAACTTAAAATAATTTGTAACCTGGCTGCCTTAAAATTTTAAGTTCAGTCAACTCAAAAAAAGTTTATTCAACTTGAAATGTTAAATCATACTAAGTGACAACTTAGATATTTGAGTTGAATAAACTTAAGATTTTAAGGCAGCTGGGTTACTTACCCATCGGTTAAGTTTAACAAACACAAATATCTAAGTTGTTACTTAGTACAACTTAACATTTCAAGTTGAATAAACTTATTTTAGTTGACTGAACTTAAAATTTTAAGGCAGCAGTATAACAAATTATTTTAAGCTGACTCAACAAATTGTGTTTTTTATTTTTTACAGTGTAGATAGATAGATAGACAAGTATTTCAGAATTATAATAAATAAAACTGATTTGATACTGTATTAGTATATTAGAATAAATTACAGTTTAAAAATAGATTCAAACACAGAATATTGCAGTTATTCCTCTATTTTTGATCAAATGCATCTTTGGTGAGCATAATAGACATCTTCAAAAAAGAAAAATCTTTAAAAAATCTTTTTATTTATTTAAATTTCTTTGACCATCTGCTTTTTTTTTTGTATGGAAAAGCACAGCTTGGATACAATGGTTGTATAATATCGGTGTCCTACAACAGAATAAAGAAAGTTATATGTGACCCTGGACCACAAAACCAGTCTTATGTTGCCTGGGTATATTCGTAGCAATAGCCAAAAATACATCGGATGGGTCGAATTTATCGATTTTTCTTTTACGCCAAAAATCATTAGGATATTAAGTAAAGATCATGATCCATGAAGATATTTTGTATATTTCCCTCGAAATATATCAAAACTTAACTTTTGATTAGTAATATGCATTGCTAAGAACTTAATTTGGACAGCTTTAAAGGCGATTTTCTCAGTATTTTGTTTTTTTTGCACCCTCAGATTCCAGATTTTCAAATAGTTGTATCTCGGCCAAATATTCCTAAAAAAAACATACATCAACGGAAAGCTTATTTATTCAGCTTTCAGATGATGTATAAATCTCAATTTCGAGAAATGTACACTTATGACTGGTTTTGTGGTCCAGGGTCACATATGAGTTTGGAATGACATGAGAATGACAAAATAATCAGAATAAATACTGGCTGAACTGTCCCTTTAACATAAATCAAGTAGTATGAGATGGTTGTAAGTTTTATTCCTGAACCCCACAGACACACTCCAGAGAGAGCAGGGCATGTGTAGGGCAGCTCTTGTTTTCAGACACAATGCTCTTTCAGATGAATGCCCTATGCTAGTGCCGTCATTGATAGCTTTGTCCATTCGTGCCAGTGACCCCGCAGCCCGTGAAAAGCCACCTATTCCCTGAGCTTGGTAAACAGCGTTTCCTGGCAGACTGTAGCTGATCTGATGAAACTGAGATATGGACACCGTCCCTCCCATGGTAGTTCCACTAGAGCGTACGATTTTCACAGCAACCGTGTTGATGTTTTTTTATCCTGCAAGAGGGAATAGATTAAAGCAATCTTCCAGGTTAAACAACTTTTGCGCTCTCGTCAATGTCTGTGGCACGTTGTTCATTATTACATTTCTGATGAAAGATTTTGAAAACTATAAGAAATGTATTAAAAGGGTTCATTTCATATGAGAAATCAATTTCGCTTTGATCTGATGAGATTAAAGAATTCATTGTACAATGAAAATAATCACTTTAAGAATTTAAAACTTCTTGAAATGTCTTGTTATGAAATCTTCAGGTTTCTGGAATCGCATCAACGACACAGATTTAGAAATTTGTGCTGTCCAGTCATGGTAATGTACTGAGAAAGCAGAATAGATGCTATTGTTTCCTTGCTATCAACAAAACACTAATTATAAGAGTAAAATCAGCAGCAGAAAACTTGTGCTGTGTCTGGCTGTGGAGCAGCTGCTGCTCTGCATGTCCTCCCGAACAAATTAAGTGAACGGTGTGGAATAGGAACAGAGTTCCAAGACTTAGCTTGAATTGCTTTTTCTTTTTTTTTTTTGTTCTCTCAAAGTCAGTCTTGCCTAAAGAATTCCCTGTTAACCCTCCATCACAAATATGAAAGGCATAACAGGTTACCAGTCAAAAATTTTATGGTGTTAAAGGGGTCATGAACTGCCTTTTTATTATTTTGTCCAGTTCTGATTCTTACATCAAAAATCATAATACGCTAAAGATAGACTATTTTCTGTCCTGTTTTTAACTCCCCTCATCAGAACGCTCTGTTTGAATAGGCAGGGCTCTACGCTTTTCTAACGTAAAAAATTTAGGAGCACAGTCAGAATTTCAGGAGCACCTTCTAATCAATAATCAAAATATCCCATTACGAGGTGATATTTGACTCCTTAAAGTGATTTAGAGGGGAATTTTGTTTTTACTTTTGTAATGGCATTTTCGTAACTTTATTAAAAGTATGTTATCTTTTATGTCAGTTTTTCAAAATTATATTTTATAAGCTTTTTAAAATTTCTAATTAAAACAACAGAATAAGAACAAGTAGAATAAGAATAAGTTACCGGTCAAATGAAATCAGTATTTACAAAATGAGTGCAATCAAATTCATAAATTCATGCTGAGATTAATGTTTTAAATATAACACTTTGAATATAGAAATATTAAATGATTTAAATAGCTGAAAATTACATTAAAATGAAACTAAAACTGCCAGTAGGTGGCGGTGCCAGTAGGCAAGTCACTGATTTAATTACTGAATCATTCGTTCATTTGATTCGTTCGAACAAACGGCTGAGTCATTCAGGAGTAAAGCAAGTGACTGTCTGTATAAATGGGAAATTGAATCAACTCCCTAGATTCGTTAAAAATGCACGTTCATTCATAAATGAAACACCGCTGTGTTTGAATGGAGTTGTGCAGAGGCTCAGTTGTTTTAAGACAAAATGGAGCAAAATCAGGCAATAGTGTTATAGTCAGACAATGTAAGTCACTTAATATTAACTTTTTGTTTATTTAACTGTTGTATTAAATCAATATCTCATTTACAAACTCCCTTAAAAATCATTAAAAGCTGTCACTCATCTTTCAACTCAGTTCATCACGATCTCACAAAGTTCCATTATAATCAACGAAGCTCTCTACACTGCACAATGAATCTCTTATTTACACTCTCTCTACACTTTGTTTAAGAAAGGATTTGTGAGATATGTCTGTGATACATTATTCAACGTTGCAAAAACACGCAGAAACCTTTGAAGCTCCCCTCAGTGCAAACACAAATATGCTGACTGGTCAGTTGCACTGGTGTTCCTAAATATTTTTTCATAGTTGCAGTAGTTTCAGTCGCAAATGCGACTGAAATGGTCGCACTGTAGAGCCCTGATAGGCGTGGCGGATTGTAGACTTGGAAGTAAATGCCCACACTGCTATGATTGGCTAACAGTTGTGTAATTTTGACATCCTACATCCTTTATAGGTGGACGCTGCTGTGAGTACATAAACATTCTGTAATAACAGACAAAGCAATAGTGACCACGTAATAAAAACAGTTACTCACACTTGTGTGGTTTGACATTACTCTCAATTCCAATATAGTCGGCACACCATCGTCTTTTAGTTTCAGTCTTTCTGAAAATCCTGCTTCGAATTGTTCCTTGTTTGTAAATGAATCCGTGGTAAAATGAAGTGAACAAAGGAACAAATTCTTATTGACGCGGTCTGGAACTTTAAAAATAGTTCATCCACTCTTTCCTAATGTTGGGATCAGAAGAAAGACAATGCAAAGATTGTGTTTCCTCCACATGTGTGAATGAGTGGGCGGGGCTAAAAAATAAGTATTGTAGAAGCAGGCGTTGATCTTTTTATGTGGAGGCGGGGTTTAGCCACACTATTACATCATAAAGTCGCACATTCCACAACCTGTTGTTGTGGCAGATTGGCTTTAAAGCTGTTTTTAGACTAACAAGGAAGTTTTGAGTTCTGAAACTTACAGGATATTTTTATAGTACAATGACCTTTTATTTGTCAAAAGATCAAGGCAATTTTGATTTCTCAGTTCATGACCCCTTTGATGTCTGCAGTCACAAAGAAAAGACAATGGCCAGTATTATCCCACAGAAAACTATCAAAAATATAATTTGATAAATTCATGAAACAGTATCAATGCCCCCTCACTGTTGCATGTTTTGAGTGTTTTAACAGTGTAATCAAAATAAAACCGCCATTATGAAATAATTTACTTACCGTTTGTGATGCAGCTGCAGTCAGATCTAGTACTGCTTCATCTCTCAACATGAACTCTTTGTGAACTCTCCATGACACTGTGCTTCATTTACAAAGCAAAATGCTGCAATCAGTCCTCTGACACAAACTCGTATGCCATTAAAAATAAACGATCCACTTGTTCCTTATGCTGGGATCCTTCTGATATTTATACAAAGACGCGAACAAGCTGTTTAAATGAAACGCATCAAAGCGAATGTTCTTTAACTTAATTTGTTGCATTGACAACAGACTCAAGCGCATGGACTGTGTCAGAAAGTAAATGTGCATCTGTATACTGTTTCCAGTGTAGACAAGATAACGGCAGTGGTTGTAATTTCTGTTTGCTTTTAACACGACACGACACAACACTCACATTCAGCATGATCAAGTCAGCTGTTAGTGACTAAATGCGGGTGGGCGGGGCCTATGTTGATGTCTTGCTCTTGAGGCGGAGTTTATGCAAACGACTGGGGCTAGCTGGCATCACCTTGTTCCATAGGATCCAAAACGAGACGTTTTTGGAGCTTGATTAAATAAATGATTTGTTTATAATGAGAAGGAAGGCTTAAGCTATGAAACTTGCAGGATCTTTTAATAGTTCAAAGACCTGTTATATGCTATGTGTTATAAGATCAAGGCAAATTTGATTTCTGATGTCATCACCCCTTTAAATTGATCACAAGAATCGGTAAAGGCATTTAGAATGTTACAAAAGATTTCTATCCCAAATAAATGCTCTTCTATTGAACTTTCTATTTATCAAAAATCTTGAAAAAATGTATCATTGTTTCCACAAAAAAATATCAAAGCAATAGTTCACCCACAAAATTAAATTAGCTGTTAATTTATCCACCCTCAGGTCATCCAAGATGTAAGTAACTTTCTTTTTTCAGTAGGGCGTCAAAGATCATTTTTAGTTGGTGATTCATAAAATTTCTATTTTAGAAACTGTTTCTATTTTTGAAACACTCGGGCTGCAAACTATGACAATCTAAAGTGAGTTTGAATATCATATTGCGTGACATTTATAGCCATATTGCAAGCCAAAACACATAGGTTACTTCAGATCTTGAAAATAAATTAAAGCAAACGTATGTTAAAACTGCTAAATCAATGCAAACAAGTGTTTTCCATGACAAATATGCTATCAGTGACAATATATTGACGTCTTAAGCGAAACAATAGCTCTGAGCAATAAACTGAATGTTATTAGAACATTATTACATGTAGTCCACAACCTCAAGTGTAAATTTAGCGTATTAGAATGATTTCTGAATGATCATGTGACACTGAAGACTGGAGTAATTATGCTGAAAATTCAGCTTTGCATCACAGGAATAATTTGTTTTACAATATGTTAAAACAGGAAATAGTTATTTTAAACTGTAATAATATCTGCACTAGTTTTTACTGTTTTTGAACATGATTTCTGTTTATTTCAGTCTGATCTTAATTTTTTTGGGCATCATGAAAAAGCTGTACTAACAGTGAATCCCAGTGGAAGAAATGTAATAATTAAAAAAAAAAAAAAAAAGTATGCTATGACCCCATTAAGAAATTAATGAATTTTGACAAAGGCACTTTCATACCTTCATCCCATGTGTGCTCCAGCCTCCTTCACCGCACCGCACTGCACAAAACTTTTCTACATGTAGTTTTGCATTTTATAATTAACACCGATAGTTCACTCCTCAGTAACTCTTGTTTGAATAAGCTGCCAAGCTCTAGATATGCTTTACACATATATGGATTTGTTCTCCATTCATAATGTAATCATCACAGATTCATTGTGTGCATTTGACAGATCAGAGCAGGCCTTAGGCGTTGGGCACCTGATGTAATCAGAATAATCATCCTGTAATAATGTCAACAATAACCTGAACATTTCATTTAAATAAGCAGCTTGTTCATTTTGTTCTGGTACTTTATCAGGCTTGAAAATATCATTCAAGCATTCGTCATTAGCCTAGGGCTTGAGTTTATACTAAGATATTAACTTTAATTAGTAGCAATTAGACGGCGTTGCAGAATAAAAGGCATTGATCATAACTGTTTATCCCGCCCGCGTCTCCGGGGAGGTAGTTAGCCAAATGAAAGCTGCAAGACTAGCAGACTCAGCCTGCTGTCATCATAACAACCCTGCAAGGGTTTCGCTTTTTTCTGATGCTCTTGCAAAATGACTCGTGCTGTTCAACTCTTGGCTTTTTTTGTTGCAAGCACAGTACAGAGACACATTGTTGTGCTCAAGTGCACTAACACAGCGCAGACCATTTCAGGCATCGTTCGATTAGCGCCTGTTGCTCTCCGTGCATTTTGTCTGGTGATAATCTCAATGTGTTGTAGCATGTCAAGCGGTTTCCTGTCCGTTGTATTGTTGCTAAGCATGTGCACGCTCAGCCTCCACGTGAAGTGAGAAAGGAAAGTGCTTTTTTTTTTTTTTCATAAGGAAAGTGCTTGCATGAAGTGTTTTTAAGTGTGGTCTGAGTATTCACTGTCACTGTGTACAAAAGCTAAAGGGTAGTAATGTGTAGGGGTAAATAAGACACAAAGTTGTACCTTTTTAGCTTTTGTACCATTGGGTGTTTTTTCAGGGACCATTTTGTACCTTTTTCTGGGTGTAGAAATGTAGTGGTCCTGTTCTCTGCAAATTGTAAAGAAAGTCATTACTTGCAGCTTACTTAATCTTGTTATTAAAGCGATAGTTCACACAAAAATAAAAGTTACACCATGATTTACTCACACTCGAGCCATCCTAGGTATATATGACTTTCTTCTTTCAGATAAATGCAGTTGGAGTTATATTAAAAATGTTCTGCCACTTCCAAGCTATATAATGGCAGTGATTGGGAGTTGAGATTTTGAAATCCAGTAATGTGCATCCATCCATCGTAAAAAGTACTCCGCATGGCTTTGAGGGTTTAATGAAGTCCTTCTGAAGCAAATTGGTGCATTTGCGTAAGAAAAATATCCATATTTAAAACTTTATAAGCCATAATCTTTAGCTTCTGAGAGAGTGGTGTTCCAGAGGATGACGTAGGACGTAGGCGAATGAGGTGATGAAAGTGGAAGTGCAGTGGAGAGAGCAAAACAAAAAACATCGGTCACAAATTAGTACAAAATGTTGATTTGTAAAGAAAAATTTTGGAGAATTTCAAAACTTGGTTCTCTCGAGACTAGCATGTTCTCACCAGAGCTTACGCTATGCCTACGTCTTATGTCTTCCGCTGGAACTCTACTCTCTCGTGAATGCACGTACGACAGTTAGCTGAAGCTAGAGATTACGTTTATTAAGTTGTAATTTGGATATTTTTCGATTTACTTCAGAAGGCCTTTATTAACCCCCCATAGCAGTGTGGAGTACTTAATATAATGGATGGATGCACTTTATTGGACTTCAAAATCTCAGCAGCCATTCACTGCCATTATAATTCTTGGAAGAGCCAGGACTTTTATTTTTTTTTTTAATATAACTCGTTATATTGATTGTATTCAATATAACGGTTGTACGATTGTATTTGTCTGAAAGAAGAAATTCATATAGTCCTAGGATGGCTTGAGGGTGAGTAAATCATGGGGTAAGTTTCATTTTTGGGTGAACAATCCATTTAATAACACTGAAGTATTGAACTCTTTTTAAGATCATAATGCACTGCAGGAATATTTTTTTGTAATCAGTATTTTATCTTGTTTTTTCAAACAAACTTTCTTGAGAAGCAAAATTATTGTTAATAAGTCTTCACTAAAAGGAGGGGGGAAAATTACCAAAGGGGTAATAAAAACTAGAAGTCGACCGATAGTGGATTTTACAGATACTGGTGACAAGGTTGGACTACACAGGCTGATAACCAATTAATCAACCGATAGTTTTTGAAATGGATACTGAAATTAGGGCTGCACGATAAATTGAAATGAAATCACAATCACGATTAAGCAAAAGCTGCGATTGTCATGCGCATCTTGTCAGGGAAGCATGGTTCTGTGATCAGTAGAATATCTCCATCCGAAGGCCAGAGCACGCTCTCGCACAGAAACTCCAAATACTCCCAATGAAGAAACCTAGGAAATCACGATCGCTGCAGCTGAATATACAGAGGATTTAATTGCTTTCATTAATTTTCAGCGTGACTAATAAAATATATATATTTTTGAGTTCTTATTATTATAATTTTCCTGATAATAAAGTATGTAATGCAATGCCTTTATCGCTGCTTACAATACTATGAATACTGTGCATGCTTTATTCAGTGTAAAAAGACATATTATCTCCCAGAAAGATTTATTTCAAACACTTGACTGATGTTATGAAGTGAGTTATTAAATGTCGTATTTTCACATGCTTTCAGATGTAGCAGCATTTACTACACAGAGCCGTAGTTCACTGAGAAGCTACGCAAACAGCTGTCATTATCACAGAGCGATTTCTTTCAAATAACATAATCGCATGATTAAATCATCTGAGATAATGAACACGATATAGCGTAGCTTGTCAGTGAACTATGGCTCTGTGTAGTAAATGCTGCTACATCTGAAAGCATGTACTGGAGATTTACTACTGATTACACAACTGGGCTTAAAGGCACAATATGTACGATTTTTGTAATAAAATGTCCAAAAACGACTTGCACAGTGTTATATATTTCACACAGTTGTGTACTTGCGTTATCTCAAAAGTTCTCAAGGATTTGTAAATCCAGAGTAATTACAGTTTTAAATAATGACTCGCCCCCTTCAATGACGCAATATCTGCGCTATCCTCGGTTTACGCTTTTGAACACTATGGCAACACATGTGGACAAATGCAGAAGTTGTAGTTTTACCGCATGCGGATCATGGATCACGATTACATTTCGCAAAGAATGGAAAATCCCAAAAAACGTAGACGTACACCAATAAGTCCTACAGAGCTATTATTAGCAGAGCATGTGAGCAGAGCATAGCGGGAGCAGATCAGTGGATGAGGGGGTAAGGTCATTTTACCAGTGTTGGGCAGTACAGCTCTACTACAGCATAGCACAGTAGCGCTACTGCAAACAGGAACAAGTATACTACATAGAAACTTCCTATAGGCACGTTATTTGAGCAGACTCTGTTTTTCCAGTAAGCATGAGTAGCGGTACACAAGCGGAACGCACATTCATGGAGCGGAATATTGAGCAGAGCGTCACACCGCCCAGTGACAGCGGCTAGAGTAGAGTGAAACTGCGCACTGAACACTGCCAGTCAGTGTGGTGCGGCACGGCATGCTATATATAGGCCTATATTTTATTTATATATATATATATATATATATATATATATATATATATATATATATATATATATATATATATATACATATATATAAAAACCGAAAATGCCAAGTCTGGTGAGCAAACCTATGGTAATGTAATTAAAAAATAAATACAAAAACATTTAGCCATACTTGCAAATATGGTGGGTTCGTTCAAATTTACTTTTAGAACGACTGTTTTACACACGTAAAAATGTGCATCATTAAATTATGACAAATAGTCACATATCGGTAAAAGGCTAATATTGAATCAGATTTCATGTTCTTTGCAGATAATTCATTACAATGACATAAAATACTGTTATTAAATGTACAGGTAAGTTAATAAAAAAGTAATACATTACCTCATCCGTGAGCATGATTTTTGAAATCTCCCAACGTTCCATGCTCCGTCATTGCGTCAGTGAGCTTCGCCTCTGTTATTGTTTTGAAAATGCGAAAACTTACATTTTGTGCCTTTAACTGACAAAATGCGCATGACAATTGCCTTCAATTTAAAAAAAAAAAAACTGTACTAAACCATGCTTTTAAAATGGAACAAAAATATTTATATAAACAACATCAGTCAAAGACATCCAATCAAAGTATTCAGGGGTTATATATTATGTTAAATGGTATGAAAGAAATATCATTGCCGATTATGAGGTATACAGTAGGTAAGATGTGCATATCTATCTGTCTGGCTGTCTGGTTTCATTTCCTCACCAGAAATACTGTCGCATCAGCACAGTGTGTATATGTAATAAAAACACACTTACTAAAAGATGAATTGTCAGAGGAAAAATGACTTATTTTGAACAGTTTTGCTTTTCAAGTAAATTTATATTCAAATATTTATTTATTTATTATTAAATGATTGTTTGCCCTGTGTTTTTTCATAAAGCAGCAAGAATTTTTATATTTATAACTTTAGTTTTATTTTATGAGCTTTGAAAGATGTACAGTATGTGTAAACAGAATTTAATTAACCAGAATAAACGACTAGTCAAGTCTGTTTAACTGAATGAGTGAGCAATGCTAAACAATAAGAGCAAAACAACTGAACATTTAATCTGCTCGTAATATGATGTTATATTATTATTTTTTAATGGTCATTTTTTGCATTATACCTCACTTTGTGATATTTCACTTTTAGCCCATATGCTTAATAAATGATTGTTTTTTTTAATGTCCATTGCTTTTATTCTCAGTAACAGAGGACTCCTTCTAAAGGACTGCTTTGCCTCTTTGTGTTGTGTTTTGTCTGTGTTCTTTGCAGGCCTCTTGGACTCGACCCGAGCAGCACAAGGTAGAGATCCTGTATCCATGTCTCCATAAACTAAATTATGAAGATAGCCATCAACTCCATAAATCTCTTTCCCATCAGATCAAATCTCGAAAATCTCATCAGATCCGTCAACTGAATTATGATAACAGCTTTGTTTCATCCAAGTTTGGAATGATGTAGTTGTAGTTTTCACTTTCTATAGTGCATGATCTGTTTTCCATTCTGTATCTAATCAGTTAAGTCATTACGACATCATTTTGTTTCATCATAAGACTGCATTCTTGAAGAGTTTGTATTTTGAAGAAAACTGTCCTTTTTTGTTATTGTTACTGTTATGTGATGATTTTTTCTTTCTATAAGTAATTAATGGTGCACAAAATGCTTTTGTTGTTGTGCACAACGAGACTTTCCTTTCCCACCCCGACAAAAATAGACATTTGAGGAAACCACCTCCATCCAAGCTTTGCAAAAGGCTGGCTTGCATTATTAAAAAGACCTTTCTTCTGAAAACTATGGCTCTAAAACTTTAATGATATGGCGTTCTCACGTTGCAAATGAATAAATAGAGCCTTATCTGAGAAGAATGGGAGATAAAGTCTGTTGAATGTGCTGATTGAAATGTATAGCTGTTTGTCATAGAGATTCAGTGTTACAGACCGCGGTCTGACCCCGATAGCGCATAGTAACCAGATTCCAGTGACGAGAGCACGTCCCGTGGCACGGGGGGTCACGGTCTGGCCATTTGACCACAGCAGACAGGGAAACTGTGGGAAAGAGGGCCGGAAATGGCTCAATGCTCCCATTAGGAGTTTATTCAATTAGCCCAGTCAGCTCTGCTGGGTGGCTGTTGGGTGGTTTTTGGATGAAAAGGCTCAGCATTATGTAAGCGTGACTCAGTCCTGGGACAACACCGGCATAATTATTGTCTCTGACACGACTCTTCTGCCGAGTTCATTCATAGAAGTTTGTGCAAGGGGCAGTGGCTGACCAGAAATAGAGAGAGAGGAGTTTTTTCAGTCCCAAGTGGAGCAGAGAATACTAATGTTGTGCTTGATGAAGTCTTCGAAACTTTAATGCATTTCCTGTCCTCATTACCGTCCTGTCTGAGATTGTGTGTGTGTGTGTGAAAGAAAAGTGAGTTAATTCCACCCAGTTCTGTTCAGCCCAAGTGTTCAGTTTAAATGCACTGCAAATAGTCTTTTTCCCTAATGAACGATATTTGAATAGCTACTACAAATCACTTTGTTTTTCTTTATTTTTATACATTTTTGTATCGTTACACGCTAGATCTCAACGCACTTGCTGTTCTGTCTCCACTTGTACTGCTTTTTAGTAGAACATTATCGGAACACTGTACACCAGGGGTATTAAAGTCATTGTTTTGGACTAAACACTACCAGTCAAAAGTTTTTGAACAGTGACATTTTAATGTTTTTCAAAAAAAAGTCTCTTCTGTTCACCAAGCTTGCATTTATTCGAGCCGAAGTACAGCAAAAACTGTAACATTTTGAAATATGTTTACTATTTAAAGTAACTGTTTATATTTTATAAAAAGTGAATAACTGATTATATTTTAAAATTTAATTCTTTGCTGTGATTTCGAATTTTTAGCATCATTACTTCAGTTACATGATCCTTCAGATTTACTGCATTTTTTATTATGTTGAAAACAGCTGAGTAGAATTTTTTTCAGGTTTCTTTGATGCAAATAAAGTTCAGAAGATCACTACTTTTGATCAGTTTAAAGCATCCTTGCTAAATAAATAAATACATAAATAAATTATGCTGACTCCAAACTTTTGAACGGTATAGTGTAAAATGTTACAGAAGCTTTTTAATTCAGATAAATGCTGATTTCTATTCATCCTGAAAAAAAAATGTACTTGACTGTTTTAAATATTGCTGATGATAATAATAATAATAATAAATGTTTCTTGAACAGCAAATCAGCATATTAGAATGATTTCTGAAGGATCATGTGACACTGAAGACTGGAGTAATGATGCTGAAAATTTAGCTTTGATCACAGGAATAAATTACATTTTAAAATATATTCAAATAGAAAGCAGTTATTTTAAATGGTAAAAATATTTCACAATAATACTGCTTTTGCTGTATTTTGGATCAAATAAATGCAGGCTTGATGAGCAGAAGATATATATATATATATATATATAATAGCCAGCAGTGTTGGAGAGATACTTTTAAAATTACAATATTGTGTTACATAAAAAGTAACTAATTAGATTACTTATGGAAAGTAATCCAATTAATAATTACTAATCCAAATAACCTAAAATATATATTTCTTGTAAATTTAAAAGTAATGCATTACATTACTAGTTACTTAAAAAAGTAATCTGATTACGTAACTAGCGTTACTTGTAATGTGTTAATCCCCAACACTGCTGATCAGTAAGATTTTTCTCTTTTTTGGGAGAAATTAGTATGTTTATTTAGAATTTGTTTTATAATAAATGCCATTTATTTGAATATTTATCAAATCATCCAGAAAAAAATCTATCAGTTTTTAACATTAATAATAATAAGTAGAAATGTTTGTTGAAATAAGAAACGTAAAATATTTTAGAATATTATAGAGTCGAACATAGTTATTTTAAAATTGTAATGATATTTCACAAGATTACTGTTTGTACTTGATTTTTAACAAATGCCCTGAAGCTGACATCTCTAAAAACATTAAAGAAAATGTTCAAATAGACCTTATTTTTGCATAATTGAAATCTAAACAAGTACATTCTCACCTAAAAACTCTTAAAACTACATTCTGTGACACAAAAACAACATTATTTATAAAATTATAGTGGTTTTGGGTGTTTGCCATGATACTCACAGTGAGAAATACCAAAAGCGGAGTGATACAAGCAGTGAAACAGTTATTACTAGAATATCGCACTCCTCTCAGCCAATCAGATTTGAGGAAATAAAAAACTGTTGTATAAATATATCCATATGTTTTCCAGGAACATTTCTAAACATCCTTACATTTGTCAAATGTTAAATTTATATATAAAGCTAAATAACATTGTTTTGTTTTCACAAATCAACCCCTGGGTTGGATTAGACTCCTCCACAAGCTGTATCCTCCTGCGGGCCGTGTATTTGACACCCCTGCTATATGCAAATTGGCCAGTCATTGAGGTGACGTTGGTTATAGATGCCACTCATCTTCATAAGAACCACAAGGTTAAGTGGAACAGCAAGCTAAAAGAAAATGCAAGCGTGGCATGTTAAGATGTATGCTTGTCTTTAAAATGAGCACCAGGACGATGTAAAATGGTCCAAGCCAACTGAGATCATGTGACATAGCTTTTGATGAAGTAACAGTGGTGTGGAAATGGCTTCCCCTACCTTATGGTCTGCATTATTGATGTCCCCCCCTCACATCTTCGCTCCAGAGACTCAGCACATAAAAGACTCTTATTTATATCTGCTGTTCAGCAAACCTCCTTTTTACCGGGTTTGCTTCTTTGATACAGCTTCTTTGTTTCAGTCTCGCATGCTTAAAAATGAAGAATTGTTCAAATGGCCATTTTCTTTGAAAGTTAGTTTTTTTTTTTGCATTGAGTAGAGTTATTTGCAAACTATACTACATATAATAGATTTAGAAAGATAATGGCAAACCTATTTATTAATTGAAAGGTATAGTTAGCCCATAATTAACATTCTGTCATCATTTATTTATCTTGACGCATGTTCCAAAAACAAAATACCTATAAGATTATCCAAGCTGCTCTTAAATGAAAATAAAATGAAAGCATATTCTGACATACAACTACAAAAAGGACAAAAATAAAGTATCAAAGCACCATAAAAGTACTTTTGTGCTCTATTTAAAGTCTATTGAAGCCATACAACTACTTTTATGGTGCTTTATTGGACTTTTGACAGCTTGTGGTGCTGGAAAAATGAAAGCCATATGGGTTTAAAACAACATGAAGCTGAGTAACTGATGACAGAATATTCATTTGTGGGAAACTATTGTTTTAATGGCTGAAGGAAGTATGAATTTTTTTAGTGAATTTTCCCTTCTTGTCTCTGTGTTCAGAGTCCTGATGGTGACGTGTTGGTCCGCAGCGACGCCCGTGTGTCTTCTCTCACCCTGAAGTACGCCCAGTACACAGACGCCGGAGAATATCTCTGCACCGCCCGCAACGCCATCGGAGAGACGGCGCAGCCCGTGTATCTGGAAGTGCGCTGTGAGTCTATAGTATCTGTAGCCTCATTAGCTTCTATCAGTCACACGTACTGTTGGATACCACACTGATATGCCTCAGAGGCATATGTTTAATTCACAGCAGCACTGCTGCTCGGCTGCAGTCCAAAGAGCATATGGCAACTCGGTTGAGAATGCTAGTTAATGTATCAAAACCACAGCCACCCCTCGACATTATCAGCCCCTTCCCCCACCGTGGGACACCAATGATATGAAAAAGCCTCCCAATGGACTTCAATCACACAGCGTCCTAACCAAATGCAACGTGACAAAGTTTTGTATCCACATTAAATGCTGTGTGAATCAGTAACAAGTAAATTGAGGAATTATTGATTAATTAATTGTTATTGTTAATATCACAAAAACATATTTTTTAATTATATTATAATATTAGGGATGCACTTCTTCCACATTTTTTTCCATGTTATGGCCAAGAACTGATAATAACTGATGGCTAATGTTAATTTTACTAATAATTATAACACAAAAAAATATATTGTGCATTGCACACTAAAAGCAATCATATCTGTGTTGAATGAAATTACAATATAAACTAGAAAAATATATATCCTGCATACTATTTGCATTTGCATCATCACAAAAATGCCAAGTTCTGTCATGAAACTATAGATGACACAGGCTAATGGGTTGTTAATGCAAAGTTATGCGTTAAACTACTTGGCACAAGCTGATTGGTTTATGTTGTGGCTATACGCAGCCAATGAGCTTGCTGCTTTACGTTTAAATGTCTGGTTAGCATTTACTAGAGCATTTCGCAGCACGCTTTCAGACTTTCTCTGAAACCCTCCACCTCCCCAACTCCACCTGTATAAATCTGCTATGGCTATATATTGCCAGATGTATATATCACATATGGAGTATAATACTAGTAAATAAATAAATAAAAAACTTATAACAGCTGATAACCAATATGTAACCAATATACAGTACCGTGCATCCCTAATAAATTTAAGAAAAGCTAATATTGGTCTTTTGCTGAAACCTTCCACCTCCCCAGCTCCACCTGTGTAGATCTGCTATTATATATTGGCTGATATTTATATCCAGTATAGAGTATAATACCCATTAATTAAAAAAAAAAAATCCAAAAAAATCTAAAAAATAACAGCCGATAACCATTATGTAATAAATTTGTTTAAGAAAAGCTAATGTTGGTTAGCTTTCTTAATGTTGGTTAGCTTTGGATGCAATTTCATCCAAAACCCTTCACCTCCCCAGCTCCACCTGTATAGATCTGCTATGGTTATATGTCGGCTGATGTGTATATCCAACATGGAGTATAATAGCAATAAATTAAAAAAGGGGGAAAAAAAACCCAAAAAACTAATGACAGCCAATAACCATTGTGTAACCAATATACAGTACCATTCACCCCTAATTAATTTGTTTAAAAAAAGCTAATGTTGGTTAGTTTTTGGATGTAATTTTATCCAAAACCCTCCACCTCCCCAACTCCACCTGTATAGATATGCTATGGTTATATGTCGACTGATATATCCAATATAAAGTATAATACCAATAAAAAAAAAAAGAAATAAATAATAAAACAAAAATATCTCTAATAACAGCCGTTAACCATTATGTAACCAATATACAGTACCTTGCATCCCTAATAAATTTGCTTAAGAAAATCTAATGTTGGTTAGCTTTTCAATGTTGGTTAGCTTTTGAATGTAATTTCAAAGCTAATGTTGGTCTTCCTCTGAAACCCTCCAGCTAAACCTGTGTAGATCTGCTATCGTCATGTATTAGCTGATATTTATATCCAATATGGAGTATAATACCCATAAAGGAAAAAAAAAAGTATAATTACAATAAAAACAACAACAATAACAAAAAATTCATAATAACAGCCGATAACTAATATGTAACCAATATACAGTACCGTGCATTCCTAATACATTTATTTGTTTAAGAAAAGCTAATGTTGGTTGGCTTTTCAATGTTGGTTATCTTTTGGATGCAATTTCATCCAAAACCATCTGCGTCCACAGCTCCATCTGTATAGATCAGATATAGTTATATATCGGCTGATATGAATTTCCAATATAGAGTATAATACCAATAAATACATTTAAAAAAAAAAAAAAAAAAAAAAAACTCAAATAACAGCTGATAACCATTATGTAACCAATATAACTGTGCATCTCTAATAAATGCAAGAAAAGCTAATGTTGGTTAGCTTTTGCATGTAATTTCATCCAAAATCCTCCACCTCCCCAGCTCCACCTGTATAGATCTGCTATGGTATCCAAAATATATAAATAACATAGAAAATCTTTATCCATTAAAACTTCACTTTAAGGCTGAAATTGATTCACTGACAGTAGTTAAGCTTAATGGATTCAGTGATTAACTGGTCAACAGCTATCTGGAGCTGAATTTTAAACCAATGAGATTTTACAGTGATTTTACAGGGTTACCAAGCATGATAGAAGCCCAGCGACCGAAAAAAGGTCTTGTTGCTAATCAAGGCTGGTTAGAGACCAAATTTATCGTTTCTTGTTTCGTTGTGTCATGCCTAGTTAGAAAAATAAATGCCATTTTTGATGAATGAAAATGGGGCAGTTAATGCTAAAAGTTTGGTCTGTTCAGTGCATAAATACAGCTTCTATTATTTACTAGTGAACCAACTCCTAATCTTATTTAGGTTTGTCTAAAATGAAATATTCACTAAATTCTGCTAACAAAGACAAAGTTCCGACCAGAACTGCACCAATTTACTTTTGTTTCCACGATTCTTATATTGCTATAACATCAGAAATGGAGCACTCTCTTCCCTCAATCTTTTAATTGCAATCGATAGCAAGCAAAGCATTACCACCCATTTTCGCTCTCATTGTGCTCCCCCCACTGCGCCTGTTTGTATTTGTTTTCACATTAGCGCCGGCGTATGCTGTGAAAATACCAGCCTCCCTCTTCGCATGTTTAGTGCATTTGTACCAGTCGTGTATTGTTGCGACGGGACTAATGACATCTGAAGCTCTGATGAATGTGAGAACAGTATCTCAGCGGGCCGGGAGCTATTCGCACACAGTCTGTGAGGAAACGCGGGCCCGGTCGCGCACGTCATGTGAGCATCGTGCCTGAAGTTTCCCCCCAGCATGCTATTCAGGGACGCTGCTCGGAGGAGGGGCCTTTTGAAGCCAGTGAAGCGTGATTGGCTTTTATGTACTGCCGTGAACAGATGTGTTCAACATCACACAACGCTGTGTTTTCAGCACTCTATGTTTAAGCCCTGGACATTTTGATCTTTAACCAGCTTATCCTTAGAATAAAGGCATCAACGTTAATGAGAGGGGAGGCTTTGTTCTCCCTTAGCGGATGTAGACGGGCGGTAGGTAGATGAAGGGTCAGCGCTACCAGCAGGTTTATTTGCTTTCAATTGTATATGCTTTGCCTTTCATCACAGACGCCCCGAAAATCCTGGGCTCAGTAGCAGTGTACACGTGGGAGGGCAACCCAGCCAACATCAGCTGTGAAGTGCTGGCTCACCCCAGCGATGTGTCTATTACGTGGCTGCGAGACGGCTTCCAGCTGCCTAACGCTAACACCTCCAATATCAAGATCTACAACATGCCTTCCGCCAGCTACCTGGAGGTACGGCCCACGCAGACGCCTTCCTGAAAACATAAACATTCACATAAACCCAGATGGTTGAAGCTTATAAAACTGGACAAAGAAAATGTGCTTGTTAGATTTCGCCATTAAATCAAAAGAAAGAAATGTGGTTTCTATACATTTTTCATTGTATTATATTACATTAAATTATATTACATCCATCCATTATCCAAACTGCATATCCTCTATTATATTATGTTATATTATATTACATTAGATTAAATTAGATTAGATCATATTACGTTAGACATGATAGTTCACACAAAAATGAAAATTCTGTCATTAATTACTCACCCTCATGTTGTTCCAAACCTGTAAGACCTTTGTTCATTTCCAGAACACAAATTAAGATATTTTTGATGAAATCCTAGCGCTTTCTGACCCTGCATAGACAGCAACACAACTAACTAATTCCAGAAAATATCAAAATTTGTCGTTATCGCACACCCCTAGTTGCTCAGTGCCATTCAAAATATTGTTCAGACCAAGGTTATCATTGTTAAATAAAACTATTAAAAATGTTTGTTAATTGAAATAATGCTGAAATACAACACAAATATTAAGAAAATGTGCGTAAACTTGCTGAAAATTAAAATTAAGCTACAATTAAAATGACAAAGGCATGTAACAAATTATTAAAATTAAACTAAAATTAAAATGAGAACAGAAAATAGTTAAAAATGTTAATAAAAACTATAATAGTATATAAATGATACTAAAATACCACTTGTTTAGTGAAAGGAATGCATACATTCAGTAGGTTCAACCAATATAATCTTTCTTTCTCCTTATAGCATAAACCCAAATGCTGTTTGCTCATGCTATGGTTAGTGTTTGAAAGCAGGAAAGCAGCCACACATTTTATATGAAAGAAATTCAAGTCGACGTATGCAAGAGCAATTTGTTCACTTGAAAGGTTTGTTCAAAAACAGCTGCGATCCAAACGTTTTTGAAAACAAGCTTGATTTTCTGTATCATAAATATTTAACCTACCTTATTTATTTTGATTTTTGGGGTGAAATATGACCTGGACATGTTTTCGTGAGCCTCACCCAGAAAGGGATAGTGTTGCTGTAGGGCATTACTGCAGCCTATGCGTCTTATCAATATTTCAGCACAGGGAGAACGCTGTCAGGAGTAAATACACATCTAATGGTACGAGTGTGATAAAATGCATGTTTGAAAGATAAATGCTGAGATAGAGTCTAGAGGTTAATGCATTCACTTGATCTGTCCCAGGTCAATCCAGAGTCTCAGAGCGACTTTGGCAACTACAACTGCACTGCCTCCAATGAGATCGGGACCGAATCCAAAGAGTTCATCGTGATCCCAGCTGGTCTGTTTCGCTGTATTGATCTCAAAACAAACACAATATAGTCATTTATGGCAGTAGAAAATCACGTTGACATTGAGTGTTTGGATGCTTTTTGCTTTTGAGGTACTGTATTGCAATTGTAGACTTTTGTAAAAGTGGTGTTAGAGCACCAAGCTGTACAATCAGGCTGTATAATCGTGCATAAGCTGTTAAAGTGCAGTTGTCCCATTGCGCATTGTGAAGTGTCTCCCCTGTGGTGCAGATGTGCCCTCGGTGCCGTCCATCACTCAAGTGCAGCCGTACTCCAGCACGGCTCAGGTGCTTTTCGAGGAGCCCGAGTCCACTGGAGGAGTTCCTGTGCTCAAGTACCGAGCCGAGTGGAGAGCCGTGGGCCGAGGGAAATGGGTGCAGCGAGTCTATGAGGTGAAAGACGGTGAGTCTGTCACACGAAATGGAGAAAACCGTCCATATTATATGGATTATACCAACACCACTCAGTGGTGTTATATAAGATTTAAATGCAGTTTATTTATTAATTCTGCTCATGTTTCATGAATGATACAGTAGTAATAACACGGATGCTGTAATATGTCAAAGGAATAGTTCGCTCAAAAATTAAAATTACACGATGATTTACTCACCCTTAAGTAGGGCTATTAAGTAATACATCTTTCAAATCTGTAAAGACTGTGTTTATTTGTGTGCACTCAAATAACAACGAAACGTTGTGCTTTTGTAAAATAATCAAAGCAAACAGGATGTGCAGGATGTGTAAACTTGAGCATGAAACTTCGAAACTGTGTTATACTGTGTATATCTATTGAGAGTGAAATATCTATTTTTAAATGAACCAATTCAAATAGAAAACAGATATTCTCAGATTATATAATCCGTATGAAACATGTAGGTGCATCCACTAATGAGGAGATGCGGAGTCAGTGTCGCCAACTTCATCTCTTCATCTCAAGCCGAAAACAAAGAAAGCACTAGTTTATCAATAACAGGGTTTCCGCAAGTCTTAAGAAAAATCTTAAATCATTTTTCCCTAAATTAAGGCCTTGAAAAGGTCTTTAATCAGAGCAGCAAGTCTTAAATTCATATGATCATGGCATTAATTTTTGGATTGAGGGGTTGTTTCCTCATGCGTTTCATTATAAAGTGAAGCGAAAGCATAATTTCTGTGCTACATGGGTTGGGTCGTTCAATATTCTTTAAACAATACGCGGTAGATGGCGGTATGTGCTGCTTCATCTGTCAGTCACCCGAAGAAGTAGTTGTCATTTAGATTTTTTTTTATAGTAATAAAAATCATTTAGTTCAGTTAAAGAACAGACAATACAGTTATAACTGAACGCAGCTGCTCAATGTAGTGTGCCGAACGACAGTCGCATTGCAGATCAGATTTCATTTATCACCTGAACAGAGTGAGTCGAGCTGACTGACGAGAAGAGAGGTGAGAAAGACAAGACTATGGAGGAAGAGTTTCAAAACGAAATGCAAAAGCACCTGTTTTAAAAAAAAAATTGGATTTTGAAAAGCCTGTTGACTTCTGCCATTTATCTAAGGTGATTGTGGAAGTTTCATATTTATTTGGTCCCACAGTGTTTGCTGATTTTTATATATTTAAACTGTGTAATTTTTCTTTTTAAATGTATATTACATCAAAGTGTATGCAGTGCTTCCAAGCATTCTTATTCATTTTGCTAATAAACGTTCTGTTTCTTATTTATTTGGTTACATAGTGTTTACTGATTTTCAGTTTTGTATGCCTTTTTTTGTTACATTACGTTAATGCAGATAATTTAAAAGTGAAAGTAAAATGTGCACAACTCTTTTACAAGCTACTTAAAAGGAAAGTGAAGAAAAAGGAAAACTCAAACAAACTAAAAACAAACAACGGCTTGACGCTGAATTGCTTCTAATTTGAAAGTGAAAGTAAAATGTGCACGGTGCTTTTACCAGTTTAAAGCAAGGAAAAAAGGGGAAACTGAAACAAATTAAAAACAAACAATTGGTAGATGCTGAATAGCTGCTAATTTGAAAGTCAAACTAAACTAAAACTAACTAAAACTTGAACTATACTTAGAGAATATATAGCTGTATTGTTTTCATTTTTTTTTTTTTTTTTTTTAAAAAGTCTTAAATTTACCCTCGTAAAACCTGCAGAAACCCTGAATCAATTATTAAAACGTTAATGCAGCCTCCTTGCTGTTTTTCCCTGAAACATTCATAATTATATCTGCCAGTGTGCTTTGGCAAGCTTTTTTTGTGCGTGCTTGAGCGCTTATTAGGCTATGTAGGCAATTAAAGGCTCACTATTATGATTAATATGGTTTATTAATTGTGCGACTAATAGTCGACTAATCCCTAAAATGAACAACTACTAGTTGACCAGAATAATCTTTAGTCAAGGGCGGCCTTACCCTCAGTCCATCCTAGTTGTATATGACTCTTCCTTTCAGACGAATACAGTCGGAGTTATATTAAAAAATGTCCTGGCTCTTGCAAGCTTTTTAATGGTAGCGAATGGGTGTTGAGATTTTGAAGCCCAAAAAACTGCATCCATCCATCATAAAAAGTGCTCCACACAGCTCTGGTGGTTAATAAAGGCCTTCTGAAGTGAATTGATGCTTTTGTGTAAGAAAAAAATCCATATTTAAAACTACATAAACCGTAATCTCTAGCTGAATAAGTGTTGTACGCATGTTCACGAGAGAGTGGCGTTCCAGCAGATGACATAGGACGTAGGCATAGCATAATCTCTGGTGAGAATATGCTAGTCTCGCAAGAACCAAGTTTTGTTTTGTTTGGCTGATATTGAGATCCTCCAACATTTTTCTTTAGAAATCCTCATTTTGTAGTTCTAATTTGTGACCGGTGTTTTGTTTTGCTCTCTTCTCTGAACTTCCGCGTTCGTCACCGCGTTCCCTACATTCTACGTCATCATCCCGTGAATGCGCATACACAAGGAGATTACAGTTTATAAAATTTTCAGTATTTTTTTTTTATAATGGATGGATGCACTTTATTGGGCTTCAAAATCTCAACACCCATTCACTGCCATTATAAAGCTTGGAAGAGCCAGGACATTCTTTAATATAACTCCAATTGTATTCGTCTGAAAGAAAGTCATATATACCTGGGATGGCTTGAGGGTGAGTAAATCATGGGGTAATTTAAATTTTTGAGTAAACTATACCTTTAATGAATGTTTTTGCTATGCTGTTGAATGTCATCATCACTCAACGCCTGTATCTTTAAATGTCAAATGGATTTCCTCATGTTCAGGTTTTACGTTGCCCATTTAACATGAATGCTGTTGTTTATGAATTAATAAATGGGTTTTTGATTAAATCTGCTTCTCGCTGCTTCCCAGCAGGACTGAGTTCGGTCACAGTCACCGGCCTTAAACCCGAAACCGATTACGAAGTCAAGATGTCCGCCATCAATGGCAAGGGTGAAGGCGACAGCAGCCAGTCAATGGTCTTCAAAACCGAGCATGTCCGTGAGTATCACATTTCTCTCTCTCAGGAGCGCATGGTTCCATCAACAGCAGCGCAACGTGGCGTGACGGCCCACACACCTCATCACAAGCTAGTGTGAAGTCTCTGGCTGACGCAGATGATACAGTTTGTGCTCATGGTGCTAAAGAGTACGGCGTAATGACTTAAGTAGCTTGAATATTAACATATTTTCAGTGCCTTGACCAGTTCTCATTTTACTGAATTACAAATCCGGGATTATAGCATGACATTATATTAAAGGTTAAATGTGTATTTTTTGCAATTAATGAATGAATGAATATTGTATTAGGGTTATTGTTGTTAATCAGAACTAAAAAAATGCTACTTAAAATAAAATAAACGTTAACTAAAATCACATAAAATGTTAAAGTCTTAAGTTTTGATTATTTCAGCTAGTTGCCAAGCCATCATTTCTTATTTTAATTTCAAGTACTAAAATATCTAAAACTGAAACAGAAAATTGAAAGAAAGAATGAATGAATGAATGAAAATAAGAACTATATTCACATAAAAAAGTAATACAAATGTGAAACACATAAAACTTTAAAATAAACTAAAAATACAAATAAAATAATAAAATAAAATAGATAGACAGACAGACAGACAGATAGATAGATTGATAGATAGATTGATAGATAATTACTTTTTTAAAATGAAAATTTTTCATTTTTTATTGACACTTGACATTTTCCCTTTTTATAATAAACAATAACTAAAATCACATAAAATGTTCAAGTCTTAAGTTTAAATTAATTAAGCTAGTTGCCAAGCCATGATTTCTCATTTTATTTAATGATTTTTTTCTTATTTTATTTAATTATTTAAATGAATCAATGAATCAATCAATGAATCAATCAATCAATCAATAAATAAATAAATAAAAATACAAACTGTATACACAAAAAAAAGTATGCTTGAAAATAAGAACTATACACATTTAAAAAACCTAATTAAATGTAAAACAATAAAAAAAACTATAATAATATATAAATAGAATAGATAAAAATTATAATAATATATCAGTTATACTAATAATAGACAGACAGACGGATATACATATAGATAGACATTACTTTTTTAAAATGAACATTTTTACAAAAAAACAATTATTGACATTTTGACATTTTCCCTTTTTATAATAATAACTAAAATCAAATAAAATGTTAAAGTCTTAAGTTTAGATTATTTAAAGTGCTCCTATTATGCCTTTTCAAATATGACCTTTCATGCAGTGTGTCATGTAGCTGTATGTGAACAAACTATCTACAAAGTTGTGAAGCCGACAGTGCACGATAAATAAAGTTATTGTCTATCACAAAAAAAAAAGAGTCGGTTCACAATAGCCTGAACGAGTCGTCAGGAATTAGAATCTTTTTCTGTTACGGCCACACGTCACGAAGTAACACATTTGCATAATGTCCGCCCATGTTCTATGTCGTGAACAACTTGCCCGCCCACAAACACAGTGAAATTTCCACGTGGTTTACGTCATGTCGAGAAGACGCTGTCTCCAATGCGGGATTCACCAAAGGCTTGCTCTTAAAAGATGGATCAGTGCCCAGTTTATTTGGACCGGCTTGCTCCTCTGAACCTCTAACTGTAAGTGATTAATAATTGATGGTTGTATTTTCTAGCGATCGTTCAAAATCGTCCTATATCGCTCATGGGGGTGAGTAAATTATCAGGACATTTTTATTCTGAAAGTGGAGTAATCCTTTAAAACTTGTTGCTCTCATGTAACGTTAATCTGTATCATGCAAAATACATATTTAGTTGCGTGTGTGTTGTGTTGTGTTCGCTCCGCGCAGCTCGTAGGTCTTTATCAATACGTTTCTGTGTTGGGTTGACGCATTTACTATGGCTGTTTGGGTGTTGTTGTTTACACCGAGTTGTGGGCTAGAGTAACGGCGATGGGCGTTCAGTGTTTGAAATTCGCTGCACGCAGTAACATTAAACCAATCACAAAAGACTGGGTCATCGGACCAATCACCGCAGATTAGTGTCACGCAAAGGAGTGGTTTGGACAAATGATTCATTTTGACGAACCATTTGGGAGTCGTTGAACAAATAAGGTAAAAATAAATGCATATTATAAGACAATAAAAGCGTTTTTTGACCTTGCATGCATGTCAACTTGTTGTTGGGGACTCCCAAAACCAAAATATGAACCTTTTATAATCCATAATAGGGGCACTTTAAGTTAGTTGCCAAGCCATAATTTTATTTTATTATTTTTTTAAATAAATTAATAAATAAATAAATAAATTAAATTAAACAAGAACTGTATGCACAAAAAAATGATTGAATGAAAATAAGAACTGTATACACATAAAAAACTAATATGTAAAAAATGTAAAACAAAATAAAAACTATAATAATATGTAAATAAACAGAATAAACAATATAATAATATAATAATATATCAGATAGATGGATAGATAGATAGATAGATAGATAGATAGATAGATAGATAGATAGATATTACTTTTTTAAATTAATTTATTTCAATGACATTTTTATATATCATTTTTTTCTTTTTTTTTACTTGTTCGAAAAGCTCACGTTTAGTCTTAAACTTAAAATAAATAAATAAATAAATAAATAAATAAATAAATAAAGTCCTACTGCAACTCTGTCACTATTAGGCACTCCAGACAGGCTTTTGCGTGGTTCTTGAGTAGTACCTTCGTTTGTGCCTCCCCCCATACAGGCCAGTGTTATGTAGAGCTCTTGATTTGGTTGACTGACTCACCTTTACTCTGTTCTCAGCTGAACTGAACTTTGTCGCTCCTTCAGAGTAATTGTTAGCCTGTCTGTGGCGTCTTGAAGGACCAACTGTTTTTTTTAGGTGAATCCAGGGTGGTTTGATGTAGTAGCCACTTTTTGACAATGTATAAACAGATCCCACTTGGCTGTCCAGTGTTTGCACATTTTTTTGCCCTTGTGCAGGATATGTATTATTCATTGTGAAGAGAAACCTGGTGGTTATTTTAATCATTCATAGGTAGAAGCCTATGGATGTGCTAAAAATGTAAGATGAAAACCGCCACAGCACATTTCAGTTATTTTTGACAAGAATATTACAACAAATTGTACATTTTGACTTTCAGTGCAGAAATAGATCAACAAAGGACTAAATATTAATGTTTTGATTTGTAATTCAGTGCAATGAGAACAGTGGTCTTGATGAATTTGCAAATTACTCTGTATAAATAATACACGCCTGGCAGGTTTATTGCTGCTAAGTGCGTTCATATACACTGGTCACACCTTACATAAATGATTTCTTACATCAATAATTGATTCAACTGTGAGAAATTCGACTGGTAAGAACAGAACATCTTGTTCTCACACAGGAGATAAAATTCTGCAAACATTCCACAAAGCATCAATAAAAATCAATCATAACATCGCACACTGAAGGAATATTCCCGTGATTTGTGTTCATATTCTCATCACGTATAAACGCCACACACATCTACCTTCTCGCTCCCCCTTGTGGTTGTTTGTGCGATTAGCCGGGTGTTTTGGACTTCCAGAGATGCCATTATCACATAATACACTCAACACATTGTGCACTGGGATTTATTTCCTGTCAGTACATGAAACAAAACCCATTTAGTGGCAAAATCTCCAGGATGTAGTCCAGAGAGTAATGACTCTAACTCAGGTAAAGTATGAGTGATGAGAGAGTATTGCTGTCTGATCTTGTTTCCAGCTTTTACCCTTTGACATTTTCAGACTTTTCTGTTTTTCATCCTGTCATTTTATGTGATTTTTTTTTTCCCCTATTTTGTTTCCCATTTGTATGTTTTTTCATTTTCCACTGGATACTTTAGGGTATTCTTACACAAGTAAGTGTTTCATGTCCCCCTGTGATCATTGTTATCTTTTGATATCACTCACATTTCTGTATATTTTATTATTTGTTAATATCCTGTGGATTTAAAGACCCCATGAAATCAAAATGAGATTTTTTTGGCTTTATGTTTGTTATGAGGTCATCCGTGTATGATTGTACTCGTAAAAGTTGACTAAATTAAAATATAGTTTTTGTGTTTTTTTACAATTAACAACTTATGGGGTCTTTAAGTTCATACGTTAGATTTTTTCCTGAGTTATCAAACTAAATAAAAGTGAACATTTTCTTTTTTTCATATGCTCCCTAGATGGGATTTTTCATTTTCACACTGAGGACACAGGTTTGTTATATACTGTAGCTGTATTATGATACAAAAAGATCCTTTTGTTTGTAATATAAAGAGTAGATATTGCTCTAGTTCTGTGGCTGCAAAAAAAGCCTCCACATGTTTCTTTTTAGGCAACACGCAGTTAATTCAAATATTAGTGCACAACAGGAAGTATTTAAAGTTTAGCAACTTTAAATATTTCTTGAGTGAATGAGATCCAGTGTGATGTGCTTACAGTATCACATGCTTTGTCCAAAAACTAATGCATGATCCTTTAGTATTATATCAATACGTCAGCGTTTCCTCTGTTTTTATTAGTAAATATGTCTTGACAACTTATCAATGTTGGCATAAGCAGCCATTACTATTGTATAGGTTTTGAACAAACCTTTAACTCTAAGTATTAAACTTAAATACATAATCCATGCCGTTTGTGCTGAGCAGATGAATAACAACTCAAATTGTGCTGCAATAGCAGTGTTGTTACTTTATTAAGCAGCAATATTTTTTTTTTTTTTTTTTTACCCTGGCAGATGATAAAATTGTCGGAAAAGTCCTGTAAACTCAATAAAGGGACCCAAGCTATATAATGTCGTAAAGACCTAGTGGTGGGCTCTTTAGATTTGAGAAACCTTTTAGAACAACCTTTTAGCAACGCTCCAGCAACCACCAAGAACACCTTATGAACTGTATAGTATTATGGTAAAGGGGTCATCGGATGCTAAACAAACTTTTACAGGTTGTCTGAACATAAATGTGTGTTGGCAGTGTGTGTATGCAACCAAATCCACCCAGTGGTATTTTTGTAATCTTTATAAGAAATATTTTTTCAAATGAAAGCCATTCTCAGCTTCTTGTCGGTGTGACGTCACACCGACAAAGGCCGCTCCCACGATAGTTGATTGACATGACCGTCTTACCTTAGACCCGCCCTGATTGAGCTGTGAACAGTTCGACTCTGACTGCCATTGTTTCAACTCCAGTACAGGGGAAGACAAGAATGTCTCAGATTGAGCAACTGAGGTGTTCTGTTATTGGATGTAATAATGAACATAGCAGTTGTCATTTACTCCCGACATCTGAGTCACTGAAGAAGCAGAGGATTAACGTTACTTTCATTTTAGAAGGAAATGCACCCGACCATATACATAAATGCGTCTATGTTCATGCAAATCATTCATGATGCAGCTTCACCTACAGCAGAAGTGAGTATTAGGGGTTTTATGCATCTTTGCAATTCACCTTTCTTACTAATGTGCTAGTTAGCAAGTTTCGCGGCTAAAGTAAACAGACCGCTCGTCACCCCACAGAAGAGAGGGGCGGGGTGAGCAGAGCTCATTAGCATTTAAAGAAACATGCAATAGAATGGCTCGCTCTGAACAGGGCTGATTTTGACAAGGTAAAAAGGGTGTTTTTTTACACTACCACTAAGAAATTTAACCAAAGTAAGTTATAGACTTCTCATTAAGACCCTAAAGAATCATTTCAGCTTGTGGAAAATGAGCATCCGATGACCCCTTTAAAGGAGAAGTCCACTTCCAGAACAAAAATGTACAGATTATGTACTCAGCCCCTCGTGAGAAAGTTGATCCAAGATGTTCATGTCTTTCTTTCTTCAGTCCTAAAGAAATTGTTTTTTGAGGAAAACATTTC
Source organism: Cirrhinus mrigala (assembly GCA_036247105.1). Lineage (NCBI taxonomy): Eukaryota > Metazoa > Chordata > Actinopteri > Cypriniformes > Cyprinidae > Cirrhinus > Cirrhinus mrigala. The sequence continues at coordinate 14,760,861 of CM070021.1, forward strand.
AGGATTTTTTTCCATATAATGGACTGCTATGGTGCCCCGAGTTTGAACTTCTAAAATGCAGTTTCAAACGATCCCAAATGCGGCTTAAAACGATCCCAGTTGAGGAAGAAAGGTCTTATCTAGCGAAACGTTCGGTTATTTTCATAAAAATGATACAATTTATATACTTTTTGTTGTCAAATGCTCTTGTCTTGTCTTACTCTGCCTGAACTCTCTTTTTTCCGGTTCATGACAGTTAGGGTATGTCGAAAAACTCCCATCTCATGTTCTCCCTCAACTTCAGAATCGTCCTATATCACCGTTTAACTTTTTTGTTAAAGGAACACTGCACTTTTTTTGTCTGAATCTGATTAGACCGAGCATCTTCGGCTGGGATCGTTTGAAGCCTCATTTAAACTGCATTTTGGAAGTTCAAACTTGGGGCACCATATCAGTCCATTATATGGAGAAAAATCCTGAAATGTTTTCCTCAAAAAACATAATTTATTTACGACTGAAGAAAGAAAGACACCACTCAAACAACCACGCAAAACACTTCAACAACCAAATAGCAATGTAGTAGCAACCACCAAGAACACTGTAGTAACCATGTAACCACCCTAGCAAGTAGGGCTGGGCGATAAATCGATGACGATAATTATCGCACTAAATAAATTTCCTCAATAAACAGTGACGAGTTTGATAAATGTTCGATATAATGTTTATGTGGCAAAGGCGGAATGAAAGAGCGCTAGTCATTTAAAGTGCGCCACTCGGCCGTTTATCCTCTCGAAGTTCAAACAGCAGCAGGGCGCGATCTTACTAGAGCCTATGCGTTCACTCGCTGATGAGTCTGGGTCTGTGTTGCCAGGTCCGCGGGTTGAAGCGACCCCAATAACATCATATTTGGCCCCTGGAATGCGAATTTACCAGGGGAACCCTGACAAAAAGCGTGTATTTTACACCCCGGTATGCAATTTTTAATGGGGGACCCCCCATATATATATATATATATATATATATATATATATATATATATATATATATATATATATATATATATATAGCTTGCAGATATTCGCCAAAGTTCAGATTTTTCAACTCGCGCGTCAAACGCCCGAAACGCTCTATTCGCGCCACCTCATTCGCGTGAATTGCGCCGCAGGATGTCTATCGCATCTTTGCATTGACTTAACATGTAAATCACTCGTGCTTAACGCTTCATTCGCATCTGGTGTGAATGCACCATAACAGCCATTCAAAAGACTTACCAACACATTAGCAAACACCCTAGAACTTTGCAGCTGCGTAGCAACGTGCTGAGCAACCACCAAGAACACCCTAGCAACTGCTTAGAAAGAAACAATTTTGCAACTACGTAGCAAGTTAGCAACACAGTGACAGGAAAATGTGCTAAGAACCACTCTGTACCAAACCAGGTTTTGTGTAATCACCACTCACTCATTTTCTTCAGGACATGTAAAAAACGAACTAGCTTGAGTGATTTTCGGTTGTTTAACCAGAGCATATGCTCAGTCTCTCAGAGGAAATCCTGCTCAGTGTGTCTGTGCTTCTGTGCTCAATGTTGTGATCTTTGTGATTAAAGCCATTTTGAGTTGCTTGGTTTTGTGTTTCTGCAGTTTGTTCTAACCCTTGACTTGGTCTTTTTTTCACATAATTACATTTGTGTCTGTGTTTTTTTTGTATCTTTCATGCAACCTCTTCCAATTTCCTTTCAACCAATCATGTGCGTGCATATGATGTGACTGTGTCATGTGGCTTGCATGGTGCTGGTGATGTCATCATCCACACTGATGAGCAGAAGGTAAACACTCGGGCCCGGCTCCATCCTCTCATGTACAGGATTAGGCTTCACGCACATCTGAATCACCATATTCATCCCTAAGCAGCCATTATAACTCACTCCTGTCACATTTCTAGAATTAAATCCCCTCAGACAGGTCATGAAAATTCATCCATTCCCAATTTTTAGCCGAGACTGTTACCCTTGAGCAACCACTGCGCTTCTGACTGCACAAATGATCTTCCGTGGTGAATATGCAATCAGAAAAAAAAAGTTGATGCCGTGTCCTGCCAACCATGGAAATGACATCAAAAGCTCTGGAGCTGAAAAACATTTCCCCAGAGCGATCGCTGGCTACGACGATCTCACTCTTTTATGTTCAGTCTAAACATTTTGACAAGCAGCGGGTTTACAGACGCTCTACACTGACGTCCTTTCATCTTGTGCTGCTTTGGATATGCTGCTACCAGTGTACAATTATATCCAAATTAGGAAATCCCGAAAAAATGCTACAGTAGATGCTGCGAGTGGTTGATCTCAATGGTTTATTTATTTTCCGGTTTCAAGCATGTTTCAGTAACTTTCACAGTACCGCATTTCCTTTCAGCGTACCTTTGAACCTTTTAGAGGGGTCCTCCTCTTCTCTCCCAAGTTTGTCCTTTGATGTTCCGGTTGTTTTTGCCTGCATGTAAATTTTATGATGACTCCATACAGAAAAATAGTGCAACTCTCTTTTCATCGCACAGTTGCTTACTTTGCTTGCACACCTTGACTAATGATATAGGTTTTACAATGTTTCTGTGATTGGACAAAAAGACAAAAAGAGGCAGATTTATTAACAGTTGCACCATTTTTTGCCTTTTTAACAAACCACATCAATCCGGTTCATGCAGGCGATATCTTCAGTAAAATTAGTGCCATGCGTATTTAAAATGGAAGTGAAGCAGTCAGTCAAGTTCACACTATTTACTTTAATATAAGATCCACTTTAATATAAAATATATGAAAAACACGATTAATGTAACCATTTTAAAGAAAAGGGATGTTTTGTTATAGCTTTTTGAGCAAGGGTGCCACCATCTTGCAATACCACAGCGTGTGAAATCACGGTTTTGGGTTGCCTCATTGGCCAGTGAAGTAATATAAGCATTTCTTTACTTTTTGAACACCCAAATGTTTTTAACACACAAATGTTTTTAGTTTTTCATCATAATTTGGATGAATATCCAACATCAAACTCTACATCACCAAGTTTTAATTGTGGTATCCCAAACATTATTGTTCATGTGGCATCTTACTATGTCACGTCAGACCTTTCGGACATATTTGCATTGCACCATGTACATCTTCAAATACAGTTAGCTTACCTGCTGTCAGGCTAGTGCAGTTTCCTTAAGAAAGTGTATCATTCTCACATGTTTTAATCCTTGTCAGTTTAAAAAAAAAAAAAAGCGTTAAAACCATTCAAGCGCAAGATAGCGCAAAAGAGATTTCAATGCTGTACTGCACGCATGCAAAAATCCATAGCTCGGACAAAATGCGAGTACCAAATTGGGTTCTTTTTTGCGTCTTCTTGAGCAAATGCACACAGAGTTATGGCAGAATTGCCTTTTTGCTCAGTATCCATGTAGACGCACATTGCTCTTCACCACAAGCCAGCAGGTTCATGACTTCTTCCACCTGTAGCCATAGTATTGCTCAGTCCCCTCGCCTTGTCGGCTCAAATGCATAAGCGATTTCACTTATTATGGGCTCAACAGTCTTTTCAAGTTCATTTTCCTCCGTTCCTTCCTCCGTTATCTTCTTTACTGGCCAACGGAGCAAACAAACACTGTGATGTCAGACACTGTGATATTGCAAGATGGCAGCGTCCTTGCTTCAAAGGCTATAACAAAACATCCTGTTTTCTTTAAAATGGTTACATTAATCGTGTTTGGTATACACTACCTGTCAAAAGGTTTTGAACAGTAAGATTCTTAATGTTTTTTGAAGAAGTCTCTTCTAGTCACCAAGCCTGCATTTATTTGATCCCAAGTACAGCAAAAACAGTAAAAATGTTAAATATTTTTACTATTTAAAATAACTGTTTTCTATTTGAATATATTTTAAAATGTAATTTTATTTCCTGTGATCAAGCTACATTTTTAGCATAATTACTCCAGTCTTTAGTGTCACATGATCCTTCAGAAATCATTCTAATATTAGGATTTTCTGCTCAAAAAAAATTTATTATTGTGTTGAAAACAGCTTTTTTTTTCAGGTTTCTTTGATAAATAGAAAGTTCAGAAGAACAGCATTTATCTGAAATAGAAATTTTCAGCAACTGCTATTCCATTTATTATTTCTAACATTTTCTAACATTTATATATAGAATTTTTTTGTAACATTATAAATGTCTTTATCATCACTTTCGATCATTTTAAAGTATTCTTGCTAAATAAAAGTATTAATTTCTATAAATTATTTTCCAAAAAATAAAAAATAAAAATACTGACTCCAAGCTTTTAAATGGTAGTGTATAATGTTACAAAAGCTTTTTATTTCAGATAAATGGCGATCTTTGAATCCTGAAAAAATGTACTTAACTGTTTTAAATATTGATAATAATAATAATAATAATAATAATAATAATAATAATAAGAATAATAATAAAACATGCAAATCAGCATATTAACATGATTTCTGAAGGATCATGTGACTCTGAAGACTGGACTAATGATGCTGAAAATTTAGCTTTGATCACAGGAATAAATTACATTTTAAAACATATTCAAATAGAAAACAGATATTTCAAATAGTAAAAATATTTCAGTTTTTACTGTTTTTGCTGTACTATGGATCAAATAAATGCAGGCTTGGTGAGCAGAAGAGACTTCAAAAATTTGATTAAAAAATATATATAATTATATATATTTTTTTTAATTAATATATATATTATTATTATTATTTTTATTTATTTTTTTATTTTTTTATTTTATTAAAGTGGAAATCAGTTTACTAAATAATGTCAACTTGACTGACTGCTTCACTTTCACTTAAAAGTAATGGTTCACCCAAAACATCTGTGATTAATTACTCATCCACTTGTTCAACTTTTGTTCATCTTGGAATACAAATATAGATATTTTTGATATTCTCTCATCGTTCTTGTCCATCTATTGAAAATCCACATGACCAGATTTTTCAGAAAGTTCATAAAGACCCTGGAACCAAACAGATCTGTTTCCATACTAGGCAAAAAACTGTATGTGAGTTTGTCTGAATTCATACTATTGTTTAAGTAATTGTTATTGTTTTAACATACCTTCTTCTATGTAAATAAGGATCATAATTCATTGACGGTTTGAACTGAATTGACAGAACTGTATTTTAAATTCTAATTCTATTACTGAATTTGAATTAAGATAGCAAACCGGCTGCAGAATTTCAATTCAAATTTGACAAAGAATTAAAAATGAATTCAAAGAATGTAGCTTTTTTATTTCCCCAGAAAGGAAAGTGTGTAAAGACAAACTTCGAATGTTGTTAAAATATATATATATATATATATATATATATATATATATATATATATATATATATATATATATATATAGATATATATATAGATATATATATAGATAGATAGATAGATAGATAGATAAATTTGCTTTTAGTTTATATTATTCTATATATGTTTTATCTGTGTTGAATTGCAATTCCTTTCATTTTCATTTAGCTCAACTTCCTGTGGTTGCGGTCAATTCAACTCAAATTTCAACCAATGGAATTGAAATCCCAATTCAAAATTTAGCCAATTCTGCTACCTAGCGCTCACTAGCAACCTGCAAATTAGGCCATTGTGGGGCGTTTTTGAAATATTACCTAATTTGCATAACGCCTTTAGCGAATCCGTTGCTAAAACAACGCAGTCGGCGTGTGCAAACAAATGGCGCAATTCATTCTTGGTGAATTCCCCCTAGAATATCTCAGCGTAGCTGCCATTAAGATAATGAACAAGCAAGTTCATTTGCAAACGTGTAAACCTCTTATTTTTAGTCTCATTTAATTTACTGCTGTTTGCTCCCTTGTGTATACGATAATTTCATTCACTGTATCCTATAGGGACAGATGGCTGAGGAGGATGAAATTAATCATGCAGTGCTGCACTTTCATTATTTAAGAGATGAGCGTTTATTGATGACCCTTTAAACTGTCATTCGAGTAAAATAGCTGCTTGTTAATTGAGCTGATTGTTTGGGATTGGAGCTCCTCGCGTCAGTTACTGGGGCTTTTGCCATTTTACATGCTGCACTTTTATGACCTCAGACCACATTAAAATTAATTACCACGTTTTTATCACATCTCATTCAGTGTTTTGGAGCAGAAGATCCATAGAGAATTTAAGCTACACCTCTCTTTTAAAAAATGGATCCTGTTTTGTAAAGCTAATTCTGTATTGACCAGATTACAGATTTCATTACTGCAAGGTGTTAGGGTTTAAAATCAGGTTAAACGAAAGGTACAAACAAAAAATGAACGAAAAAAGATTTGTAAATTAAGATTGTGTGAATGAAAGCATCTCTCTCGTACAGGCTAATAGCTAATTACTGGCTTAATGAGAGTAAATGCCTTCATTTTTCCAGCTGCAGTGTACACGCGTAGCTTCTGCCTGCAGTGTTGTTACGTGTCACTCTGCGGCGTCAAACTAATGTAGTGCAACAAACGAGCATTCGCTGGTCATTAAAATGAAATGGATCATGATGGCCCGTGAAGGAGAAGCCTCAGTGAACAGCACCATAGAAATATTCCCAATTCACAGCACGCTAATACACATGACTGCTCTATAGGGATGTTCACAGTTCACCGTGACCTCCAAATATCAGCCTAGTCATCTAAGGAGGCCCAGCCAACCAGCATGTGTCATATTATTCTATTATACTCACCTATATGGAATCGCTGGTGTGTAGGAGGCTAAGAATTATGGGAGTTGGAAAATTGTCAACTTTTGAATACACGTAATTAGTGGTTGACTGGCATTTCATTGGCCAGAAGTGATATCTACAGATCTGGGTGGCCAATAGTGTAATGCAGATACATACATAATACAATTTAAAACTGCTGTAGGGTTATGTAAACCTCTGTTAACAGTTAACATTTATTGAAAAATGTATTGCTTTATTAATATTATTATGATTTATTTGCAGTTTGGAGTGGCTGCCTGTTTATTTGAACAGTAACAGATGGAGGACTGTTTAAAGGAGTAGTTCACCCAAAAATGAAAATTCTGTTATTAATTACTCATCCTCACATCGTTCCAAAATTGTAAGGCCTTTGTTCATCTTCGGAACACAAAAAGTTATTTTTGATGAAATCCGAGAGCTTTCTGACCCTGCAAAGACAGCAACGCAACTGGCACCTTCAAGGTCCAGAAAGATAGTAAGGACATTGTTAAAGTAGTCCATACTTTCTGTGTGCAAAGAAGACAACATTAATGACTTTATTCAACAATTTATTCTTTTCTGTGTCAGTCTTCAGAGTTCGTTCAAAAGAGTACCACGACGCATGGAACGTGGTAGTCAGAAAGGTTTAGAAAGCTCTCGGATTTCATAGAAAATATCTTAATTTGTGTTGTGAAGATGAACAAAGGTCTTAAGGGTTTGGAACAACATGAGAGTGAGAAATTAATGATAGAATCTTCATTTTTAGATGAACTATCCCTTTAAGAAAACTTGTTTGAAAACTGTTATTTATTTTTGGTGTTTTTACTGATAGGAAAATTAGGGGAGCGCGGGGCACAACCTGACACTTTTTGAGTTTCAGAGTATAATTTGTTATCCACATTAATTTCACACTTGCCTAGTACAAATATGTCGCTTTGTTTTATAATTACAGTGTACAGGTGCATCTCAAAAAATTATAATATGGTGAAAAAGTTAATTTTTTGTTTGTAACTTATTTAAAAAACTGAAACTTTCATATATTCCAGATTTATTAAATGTAAAGTAGTTTTTTGAAAGATTTTGATGATTAGAGCTTACAGCTCATGAAAGTCAAAAGTCCAGTACACTGTAAAAAAAAACAAAAAAAAAAAAAACCCAAAAAAAACACAATTTGTTGAGTCAGCTTAAAATAATTTGTTACCCTGCTGCCTTAAAATTTTAAGTTCAGTCAACTAAAATAAGTTTAGTCAACTTGAAATGTTAAGCTGTACTAAGTAACAACTTAGATATTTGTGTTTGCTAAACTTAACAGATTGGTAAGTAACCCAGCTGCCTTAAAATTTTAAGTTGATTCAACTCAATTATCTAAGTTGTCACTTAGTATAATTTAACATTTCAATTTGAATAAACTTTTTTTGAGTTGACTGAACTTACAATTTTAAGGCAGCCAGGTTACAAACTATTTTAGGTTGACTCAACAAATTGTTTTTTACAGTGTATCTCAAAACATTAGAATATTTACATTTGAGTTTCATTGAATGACCATCCCTACAGTATAAATTTCAGGTATTACTTGTTCTTTGAAACCACACTAATGGGGAAGACTGCTGACATGGCAATGGTCCAGAAGACAATCATTGACACCCTCCACAAAGAGGGTAAGTCACAGAAGGTCATTACTGAAAGGGGTGGCTGTCTACAGAGTGCTGTATCAAAGCATATTAAACACAAAGTTGACTGGAAGGAAGATATTGGGTAGGAAAAGGTGCACAAGCAACAGGGACGACCGCAAGCTTGAGAAAACTGTCAAGCAAAGCCGATTCAAACACTTGGGAGAGCTTCATAAGGAGTAGAATGAAGCTGGAGTCAGCGCATCAAGAGTCACCATGCTCAGATGTCTTCAGGAAAAGGCCTACTAAGCCACTTCTTTTAAACAGAAACAACGTCAGGAGCATCTTACCTGGGCTAAGGAGAAAATGAACTGGGCTGTTGCTCAGTGGTCCAAAGTCCTCTTTTCAGATAAAAGTAAATTTTGCATTTCATGTTGAAATCATGATCCCAGAGTCTGGAGGAAGGCTGGAGAGGCACAGAATCCAAGCTGCTTGAAGTCCAGTGTGAAGTTTCTGAAGTCAGTGATGATTTGGGGTGCCGTGACGTCTGCTGGTGTTGGTCCACTCTGTTTTATCAAGTGCAAAGTCAATCCAGCCATCTACCGGGAGATTTTGGACCACTTTTTGCTTTCATCTGCTTACAAGCTTTATGGAGATGCCGATTTCCTTTTCCAGCAGGACTTTAGCACCTGCCCACAGTGCAAAAACCACTTCCAAGTGGTTTGCTGAATGATATTACTGTGCTTTACGGGCCAGCCAACATGCCTGACATGAACGCCATAGAGAATCTATGGGATATTTTCAAGAGAAAGATGAGAAACAGTTGATCCAGCAATATACAGACGAGCTGAAGGCTCAATAGTGCCTCAGCAGTGCCACAGGCTGATCACTTACATGTCACACTTTACTGATGCTGTAATTTGTGCTAGGAGCAAGGAATTTCCTGTAATATGTGCTGCCGAGCAAGTATTGAGCACATAAATGAACATACTTTAAAGAATTTAAACTTTTCTGTTTTGGAAATCTGTTTTTTTGATTGATCTTAGGAAATATTCAAATATTTTGAGATACTGGATTTTTGACTTTCATGAGCTGTAAGCTCTAATCATCAAAATTAAAACAAAAAAAATTTAGAAATGTTTTACTTTACATGTAATAAATCTAGAATATATGAATGTTTCAGTTTTTTAAAATAAGTTACAAACAAAAAATGATTTTTTTTTTACGATATTCTAATTTTTTGAGATGCACCGGTATATGTTTTTTTGTTATGTACCTCAAAAGAAAAGAAGGGAAAAGTGACAGTATGCCCCGTAGGTGGGGTACATTGTAAATTGTGAGGGGCACATTGTAACATGACTATATGAGAGCTTTAAATGTTGTCTGATCTAATTGAAAAAATGTGCAAGACAAACTAAAGTATTTAGTCAATAAAATTATTAACTTTTTCAAATGAACTAATAGTGTTTTTAAAGAATTAAAAATAATCTCATTTTGGATTTTGACAGTGAACACATCGCAACCATACTTGGGACGGCCCTGATCGCAGGATACAGCTATATAGGATAGTTCAAAACAATGTGGACAAATGAAGAAACGCATTCAGACATTCAGAAAAACACTCCCCTTCCTCCAAACACAGCTCTCATAAAACATGAGACACATAAAGGAGCCAAAATGCTTTACATTTCTTGAAAAAATAATTTCTGAATATTAAACATCGATTTTCAGTCTTTATTCACCTGTTTCTTGTGGGTTCTCATTAAAACTCATAAGAGTAAGTAGTGTAAATAATGTCATAGACTAGCATAGTTTAATAATAGCGGGGCAGATTGTAACACAGTGTTACAACTTTCCCCAACTGCGTGACCGGAATTTAAACCGGGTTCGTGTCTTCTGCTGGTTTGTGAAATTATCTAAACTGATAAATAACAGATTGGAGATTAAAATAATAGCAGATTTGTCTAATTTTAAATGAATGCTAAAAACTGAGATGATAAATTTACTTCGGCCAGAAATGTACTTTTACAATGGTAAAATAAATATTCAGTAATATCTTCAAAAGGCTTTTGAATTTTGGCACACTTTTTTCTCTATATAGTGTTGATATGACAACTAGTAATTACTGTGAATTTGGTTATGCTAGCATGTGTGGAAATATTTAAACCATGTGTGTTACAATTAAGCCCGTGTTAGTTTGTGCCTTGCGCTCCCCTGTACACTGAATAACAGCAAAAGAGATGGCACAGAAATTGTAAAAATGAAGCAAATGAAATGGAATAAAGCTTTATTTTATAATATGTACTATGGTAAGATGTTAAGTTACTTCTTTATAGTTGACATGACTGTCAGTTTCACAGTTCTGGTGTTTAACATAACTGTCATGGTTAACAGTCATAGCTGAAAGTCTCAAAATAGCGAAATATCACCCTAAGTATTGACTATGTAACGATAGTTTACCCAAAAATGAAAATTCTGTCTTTAATTACTCACCCTCATGTCGTTCCAAACCCGTAAGACCTTCATTCATCTTCAGAACACAAATGATGATATTTTTGATGAAATCCAAGAGCTTTCTGACCCTCCGTAGACAGCAGTGTACTGTATGTGTTGTGGTACTCTTGTAAACGTGCATCGATGACTGACACGAAAGAGAATAAATTGCTGAATAAGGTTGTTATTTTTGTTTTCTTTGCACATAAAAAGCACATAAAATTAAGGTTGAACCACTGATGTCACATGGACTGTTTTAATGATGTCCTTACTACCTTTCTGGGCCTTGAAGGTAGTTGCATTGCTGTCTATGCAGGGTCAGAAAGCTCTCAAATTTAATCAAAAATATCTTAATTTGTGTTCTGAAGATGAACAAAAGTCTTACGGGTTCGGAGCGACATGAACGTGAGTAATTAATGACAGAATTCTCATTTTTGGGTGAACTAACCCTTTAAAGTTATCATGCCTTTTTTCTAATATCATTGTAACTGGTTTGTTGTTGTAGGAGAGCCAAGTCCCCCTGTGCTAGAGGGCACTCTACAACCCAAAGGCAATTCTCTCAAAGTGAAATGGACCAAACAAGATGATGGAGGGTCACCAATCACTCATTATTTGGTTAGATACAAAGCTGTGAGTATCAAATATGACTACATGTTATATGATCCTTCTTATTTTGGTTGCAACTTTGTTGGTTTCATGCCTGGTCGTTGGTACACAGAGGGAAGACTCCGACTGGAAACCTGAGATCCGTCTGCCCAACGTGAGCGAGTACGTAATGCTGATCGGGCTGGAGTGGGACACCGAGTATGACGTGTTCGTGGTGGCAGAGAACCAACAGGGCAAGTCCAAGCCTGGCACTCTGACCTTCAGAACCTCTTCGGAGCCTGCAGCAACCACAGGTAACCACCATCCGTCCGTCCCTCCCTCCCTCTTTCTCTCCTCTCATCCCCTCCTTCTCTGTGTTCACCCTCGCCGCCGGCCTCAAGCACACTGATTTTAACAGCTGACTCAGAGCTGTAATGACACCAAACATGTGAATGCAGTGTGGGCCATCACTTACGCTGCATGATAAACAGTGAGTCACGCTACATGGCAGATCACGAAACACACGGACAAAACATTTGGCGTGGTCATATGGGATTCTTGATGCCATATTTCTATAACATAAGATTAGTGTGAGATGGCAATGCCAGTCTCCAAGATGGCCATTTAAGCTGTTTCGGGTTTTGCCAAATATGTGAGGCGGGGAGACAAAGGGGCAATTTTGATGACGAACAAGCATAATGACAGTTATTCAGCAAATGCTCAGTAGATTTATTTTTCTGCTTGAACAAAAGAAAAGTGTTTTCAAAATGTGTTTGTTCAACACTGTTTCATTTTTAAAATATAAATAACGTAAACATATTGTTATTATATTCATAGTTTGTATACATTTTAATATATTTTTTAAATATTAGCAAAAGTATTGTAAAAATGTATATAAAATGTTTATAAATGTTTATCGTAAAAATAGTAAAAAAAAAACTGTATATTGTTGTGTATATAATATGTATATATAAAAGATATTAATATATGTAATATGTTTTATAGAGTTATTATTATTATTAATAACTCATTTTATTAAATACAACAAATATATCTCTAAAAATTTAATAGTAGCTAAATTAATGTAAAAATGTATATAAATGAATATAAATGTATGTAATTATATATTTTAGAGATTATTAATATTATCATTATTTATTAAATATAGACATTTTGTTATATATATATATTTTGTTATATATATATATAATATATATAAATATATATATATATATATAATAAATTATATTGTGTATATTTTATAGATTACTGTTATTATATTAAATAATAGACAGTGTATTAAAAAAAAAAAAAAAAAATATATAAATATAATATATATATATATATATATATATATTATTATTATTATTATTATTATTATTATTATTATTATTATTATTATTATTTTTATATTAAATAATAGGCTTTTTAAACACACACACACACAAATATAATATATATATATATAGAGAGAGAGAGAGAGAAATATATATATTTTTACATAGAACCAAAAGTATTGTAAAAATGCATATAAATGTGTGTATAAATAAATGTTTATTATAAAAAGTATTAGTAAAAATAAAAATGGTAAAAAAACTGTTTGTTTTACATTATACATTTCTGTAGATAGATAGATAGATAGATAGATAGATAGATAGATAGATAGATAGATAGATAGATAGATAGATAGATAGATAGATAGATAGATAGATAGATAGATAGATGGATGGATAGATATTTTATAGATTATTATTATTATATTATTATTATTAATTTTTATATTAAATAGACATTCAAATAAATACGTCATATTCATATTGTAGCGATATACAGCATTCCCTATTTTAAGAAAATCAATAACTTATACAGGATTGAAATTTGCATGTTCAACAAAATCAGCTTTACTTCTTGGAGAAAAAAAAAATTTGTCTCGCATGGTCAGTTCACTTTGCGAAGCACATTTTGTTTCTCTAACACAAGAATCAACAGACCTCTCGCATTCACATGCAGGTACACTCTGAGTCGCTGTCTCTTTAATGTTATTGACTTGGCCTCCATCCACCTGTGACCAGGCTAACCCTCAGCATTAGCAGCAGGGCAGTAGCCCAGTGCATCTCCCTTTCCCCCCCGCCTGATGGAGAATCACTTCCTGTTTACGAGCCCTGCCTAGTGTGCTGCGGCTACCCAGAAGCTGGGGGTTGCGGTCTGGTCAGGCGTGCCAGGGCCACAGCTGGGGTTCACTGCTTCACTTGTAATGTAACAAGCATCTGGTGCTTCTTAATGCAGAGAGACTTTGTCTGTCCCTCGTTGTCTCTCTCTCTCATTAACACTCCGAGACGGCCCTCTGGACGTAGGAGGGCTGAATCGCCGCTCTCTTTGGCATACCAGGCTGTGAATGGCCCACATCCAAAGGCTGTTTGTCTCACTCACACCTCGGGAGTACAGAAGCGCACTCCTCACAGCATGCCAATGAGACCACATCACCTCCTGACTAGAACTTCACTAAACATGTTTTATTTTTTACTGTGATAACGAACACTAAAGTAGAGGACAGCTTGGATGTTGGCGTATTAGAAGAACATTTTGCAGTGCTTTTAATGTAGTGCTTATCCCTTATAATTCACATATTTGTATTTATTTTGAGTAACATTTAAGCACATGCTTACTCAAAATAACCATTTCAGCAACTCGGTTACAAGTTTTCCGTTTATTTAATCATATTTGGCATGTCGTAACCTCTCAACTGAATATTTTATGAGAACTCATGCATTATTCTGCTGTTTGTTAATGAACTGTGTACATCTTGGAGCTACAATGTTAGTACAGGAATATTTCATAGCTGCTCTAATCACAATGAAGATTTATTTAATGCGGATGCATTTTGCACATTCTTCACAACAAATCTGTTTCCTCCTTATGGAAAACTTCTGGTGCAAAAGTTTATATCACAACGGGTGTTTTTTTAAGCTTAAACATCATGAAATTGCATTCTTTTATATATCTGACAGTTAATAATAATTATATAATGAACAAAACAAGTGTTAAACATGTCTTTTATGACTAATGCAATTTTTCTTTTTATATATACAGTTGGGGTCAAAAGTTTACATACCCCTTGCAGAATCTGCAAAATGTTGATTATTTTACCAAAATAAGAGGGATCATACAAAATGCATGTTATTTATTTATTTTTTTTATAAAGTACTGACCTGAATAAGATATTTCACATAAAAGATGTTTGCATATAGTCCACAAGAGAAAATAATAGTTGAAGAGACACTTTTTTGTCCTGAACATTAAAAAAATGGTTTTTCAGCATTTTTGTGTATTTGAACCCTTTCCAACAATGACTCCGTGATTTTGAGATCCATCTTTTCACACTGAGGACAACTGAGGGACTCATATGCAACTATTACAGAAGGTTCAAACGCTCACTGATGCTTCAGAAGGAAAAACGATGCATTAAGAGCCGGGGGGTGAAAACTTTTGAACAGAATCAAGATATACATTTGTACAGATGTACATTTTTCTTATTTTTTTCATTTAGTACTGCCTTTCAGAGGCTGCAGTAAATACTTGTATGTTTCCCAAAGGACAAAATAAGTTAAATTTACTCTGATCTTCAAATTCAGACTCCTAATGCATTGTTTTTCATTCTGGAGCTTCAGTGAGTGTTTGAACCTTCTGTAATAGTTGCATATGAGTCCCTCAGTTGTCCTCAGTGTGAAAAGATCAGAGTCATTGTTGGAAAGGGTTCAAATACACAAAAATGCTGAAAAACTAAAGAATTTGTGGGGCCTGAAAGATTTTTCTGAAGAACAGCAGGCAGTTTAACTGTTCAGGACAAACGAGAGAGAAAAAATAAAAACACAGCTGTGGAGTGGATCATTCAGGTAACAACACAGTATTAAGAATAAACTTTCGACGGTAAACTTTTGAACGGCGTCATATCTATAAATTCAATGATTATTTTCTCTTGCAGACTATATGTAAATGACTTTTATCTAAAATATCTTACTCAGGTCAGTACTAAATAAAAAATGACATGCATTTTTTATGATCCTTCTTATTTTGGTAAAATTAACATTTTGCAGATTCTGCAAGGTGTATGTAAACTTGACCACAACTGTATTCATTTCTATAAATTTAATTTCAGGGTTTCTATTTAGCTGCGCAATTTTGCATTGTACATAAATATAAATGTATATAACGTTTGAAGTGGATCAAAAAAGTTAATCAAATTTGCCCTAAGACAAGAATTGATATTGTTTTTGTTTTAGGACTTCACTTCCAGTGTTCCACTTCAAATGGAGACTACTGTATACATATTCTATAAAAATGTAAAAAATGTTTAAAAATGATTTTATATATAATATAATGCACAAGTCTTATTTTAGTATCGAGACTTCTGAGATATTGAGAGATATATTTAATCTGTTTTTGTTAAAATTTTAGTAATTTTTGTTGTGTTTTTGCCTCTTTTTTGTAGTTATATATCACTATATAGTGCATGTAATCAATATTCTATTTTTTTTATTATTTTTTTTTTTTATAAAAGTTCAGATCATCAGTCATCAGAGCTCTGTAAATGTTGGTCACAGATGCAGAGATTTACTTTAAATTTCACCAAGCTGATTACTCACTTAAAAACTCATCAGATCATAATAGCATTTTTATGCTATTTTAAGTCTTATTTTGACATAACAAAGTGGTTATATTTAACCCTTTAACTGTCACTCCCATTTTTGAACACAGACATAAAAATGCACTATCCAGACTTAAATTTTTATAATTCATGAATGAAAACATTTTGTAATATGATTTTGATGTGCATTTTCCATGGTAACTATATACATATATATAATTGCCATTGTTTTATTTTTGTACCACTAATTTTTTCTCATCCAATACGTTAGGGAGACACTGCCTCCCTTGCCTCTTCGGAGGAAACACGACTGATATACTTTTTTTTTTTTTTCATGGTTTTTCAGTTTCAATTTTTGTTAACTATAATAACCCCGACATGCACACACAAACATTTTTTATTCTTGTTTTTTTTTTCCAAAATACATTTAAAAACATATGCTAGATGAAACAATAAAATAACATGTTCCACAGGTACAGATAAATGAGTTCAAGTCCAAATTGTTCTGCTGCTCTGCTGTTGTTAGCATTCAGCAATTCCACATATTTCTCATACTTTGAAGCAAAACTACACAGCACTGAGCTCTTCATTAGCTGCTTGCTTTGTAGAGCATTATTTGTCTAATGCAGGTCTCCGAGGACATTTTTCAGACCATTTTTGTGGTTTCGAGGTCCGTAAATGCACTCTCTAATTAGTTTAAAATATAATAAATAGCTTGTTCCCTGCTATCCACCGTGTGGGCTGTGAGGTACGCTGTGTTTTGGTCTACATTATGAAGTGAAGTGCTAATTCTACATGTTTTGCATAATCTTCAGTAACATCGTCTTGTTATTATCCTCGTTAAAGTGCAATAAACAACTCCCACCATCCCATCAAAACCATTTGCTGGCTTTCGCATGTCTTGTTTTGTTAACTGGGTCATCTTCAGGACGTGGTGCCATTTATGCAAGAACATTTCAGGAACTTTTATTTTATTTAGGTTTAATTTAAGTTGTATCACCCTTTCTACTACTTTCAAAAAGTCAAGCCTGAATACTTGGCAGCAGTACTGAGAATGACCGAGCAAGTGTCACTTAGCTTGTGCTTTCATTCATTTTCCTTTTTTTAATCCCCACTTTGCTTTTTTCATTTTGAGACTTTGTTTCTGTGTTTGACTTATTTTTCTGCCTCTTGTTTTTTCTCTCTTTCTCTCTCTTCCCATTTCCCTTTTTCCTTGTTTCTCTGTTGTCCTGTCGTTGTTCCCGGGCTTGGAAAATGGACGGACCATCACATGCACTCATAACGCACGCGCCCTGGTGCCAATACTCTTCCTCCTTCCCTTTGTTGTGGTTATTGTGTGAATCTTTGTTTTTTCTTTGTGTTTTGTAGTCACTCAGAGTGGTTCTTCAGTCTCCTCCACTCTAGTGTCCCTTCTGCTCTCTCCGTTATTGCTGCTTTTGCTTTGATAGGGTCAAGGAAATGTCTTCTCCTCATGTTGAGGATCCTCTGCATGTCTCTGTATCTCTCTAATGTGCTGGGAACACTGAGCCTCATAGACAAATAACTCCAATTACAATACAATACGAAATCTATTCAGTTTCAGATGACCAAATGCTTAAAATGACTGTGCTTTTTAATTTATGTCATTAAAAAAAGTAACATTTTTATATCGCATCCAGTCTATAGACGTTTGCACTGTTTTGTGTAAGTAAAGCTGCATTGTGTCATTCCAGTGGCACTAGATGGAATTAACTGGACGCTAAGCCCCGCCTTAAAACTGTATTTATTAATCAAATTTATGGAGGATTTTTTTGGGGTAGTTTGAATGCAATTTAACAGTAATCTCGAGGGGCGGAGCTTAGCGGATAGTTGCCAAAACAATTAAGAAATAATAAAACGGAAGACTATAAAGGTCATGAAATAAGTTTTAGAGAATGCATACTAATAATGTATGGCCTCTGTGGGCTTCTGTGTGTTTGGAAACATTAAATACTTTTGCAATTCCATGTAGTGCTGCTAATGATGCAGAAATGACACGTTTCACCTTAAAGAGAGAGAGTGAAACACTGTTAAAGGCAGAGAGAGAATATATCTTGTCTGTCTTATATCCTTTTTTTGCTCTATGGATCATTTGAACTAAAACTGTACCAGTCCTTTGGGAACGAACTTTGTAACAAACCTTTCAGATGTTATTTTATTACTTAAAAGACTTTTTGAGGCTTCTACTTACTGTAATGTTTGGAAAAACAGCAGTGTATTATAGTCATCACTAGGGCTATTGTTCACATGTGGCATTATTAAATTCATTTTTATATAATGTTGTACTGTCTTTTCTTTTCTTCTATTTTTTGATATTTACAAAGGTTTGGGGTTGGTTAGTTTTGAAATGTTTTTGATAAAAAGTCTCCAAGATTGAATTTTATTTGATAGAAATCACAGTAAACACTGATATTGTAAAAATAAATGAATAAATAGAAATATAGGGCTTTGTGATACAAAATGCGGACGAAATCGCAAAATCCGGTCATAAAAATTGAATTTACTATATAATGCGTAACGTCACGGAATTTGCCACATTTTGGATAAATACATCAAAAACAGGTAACAGAATTGAACAGAATTTATTCACCAGAAAAATGTAAACACAAAATTTCTGAAAATAAATGAGTAAAATAATATTTTTAAAATAAAAAATTGCTTTTCATTATTAAATTTAATGAAACCATTAAAATGGAATCCAGAAAATTAATGGAAAAAAAACAGAATTTGATTAAAAATAAATAAATAAATAAATAAATAAAAATGAATTTGAGAAAATAAAACGTATTTCATTTTTTTTTTTTTTTTTTTTTTTGCAATTAAGCCATTAAAACAGAAAAGTCTAGAGAAAAGAAAAGTCTAGAAAAACAGAAAAGTCTAGAAACATTAAAATGGAAAAAAGCAGAATCCAGAAAAATTAAAACAGGAAAAAACAGAACTTAGAAAAAAAAAATATATATATATATATATATATATATATTTGTGAAAAAATAAAATGGATTTCATAGGGCCCTAGAAATAAATGTAAAATAGTATAATATATATAGAATAGAGTATTATTTTAAAATATAATTTATTCCTATGTTTTTTTTTTTTGTTTTTTTTTTTTTTCCCAAATCTTACCAACCCAAAACTTTTGAATGGTGGTGTGTATGTAATTTGCAAAGACTTTAATCTGTCATAAATAACGTTTATGTTGTGTGAGTTGCCATCATCATATCATCATGATCTTATGGTGGTGCTTATGGGTAAGTTATTTTTTATTTTATTTTTTATTTTTTTAAACTACTGGTGGTGTCAAAAAAAGCATTAAGGTTGCAAAGATGTAGGCAAAGATCGTGTCATCATTTATTCCTCCTCATGTTGTTTTGTTGGTACAAAAGAAGATATTTTGAGAGTTTTGGTTCCCGTCGACTTCCATTATATGGACGACATGATATGGAACTGTTTGGTCACCAGTGTTCTTCAAAATATCTTTTTTTGTATCAGAAACTAAGTTAGACAGTTTGGAGCAACATGAGGGTGAGTAAATGATGACATAATTTTCAGTAAACTGTCCATTTAAAATGATAGTTGACCCAAAAATGAGATTTCTGTCATTAATTACTCACCCTCATGTCGTTCCAAACCTGCAAGACCTTCGTTCATCTTTGGAACACAAATGAAGATATTTTTGATGAAATCCGAGAGCTTTCTGACCCTGCATAGACAGCAACACAACCACCACGTTCAAGGCCCAGAAAGGTAGTAAGGACATTGTTAAAATAGTCCATCAGCGGTGGGTGAGGGTGAGTAATTAATGACAACATTTTCAATTTTGGGTGATCTATCCCTTTAAATCCAAACATGTGCATTATATTCACTGAGTGCACAATTCTGTCTAAAGGGGGGAGTTGTTAGCTTTGCCTTGTTGCCTTCACCAATTGTCTTTGCTTTGCTGAATCCTGATAGTCTTATGATCTGAAAATAACTCATGCTTGCTTGACTGTTACATTGTATGCAATTTGTCCATCTCCAGTTTGGGTTGATGATCGTCCTGCTCTGTCTTTTGTCTGCATTTCTCCTGTTTCTCCACAAGATTCTTTGGAAGATGGGACAGGCCTGAACACTGGAGTAATTGTCGGTATTCTTATACTGGTGTGTGTGCTGCTCTTGCTGATCGTGGACGCCACCTGTTGCTTCCTCAACAAGTGTGGCATCCTCATGTGCATCTGCGGTAAACCCGGCCAAGGCACCAAGGGCAAAGACATAGAGACAGGCAAAGCTGCCTTTGTGTGAGTATCCACAATGCTCTTGTGCTTTATATAATTGACTCATAGCTCATATGTGTGAGAGCAGTCAAGGGCCCTCCATTGTAAAGCGCATGAATGTAAAGCATGAATATTTTCAGTCACATAAGCTATTCTATTAATGCCATCAAACCCTTAGTGGAAAAAAAACAAGAGCTTCTCTTATGCCACCGCTTTAGTGACCTCATCAAACTCTACTCATTGCTGTATAATGAGCAGATGTGTGTGCTTTCTCTTTGCATGCAGTCAAGATGTGTCTAAAGAGCCCATTGTGGAAGTGAGGACAGAGGAAGAGGCCACAGCCAATCATGACGCAGAAGGCCATCCGGAGCCCAATGAGACCACGCCGCTGACCGAACCAGAGTAAGCTCAGTGTTATGTGATAGTACTGTGCTCAATCACTTAATCACATAGTCACAGAACATGTGCAGTGCCATTAAATCAGTGTTTCCTGCACCTTAAAAATAATCCACCTCCACTATCTATCTTCTATTTTTAAACTTAAAGACAACATGAAACGGCATTTTGCAATGCATTTAAAGCTGCAGTGTGTAATTTCTGCACAGCTGCTGGCACCAAATGGAACTGTGGAAAATATGAAAAACGTTTCTGTGAACTTATACTGACATCTAGTGGTGTGAATGTAGCATCACAACAAATTAAAATAAGGACATGTAAAATTAATGAAATTGGTCAAAACAGCAACATAACTTTGGCAGTAAAACATTTCTAATGTTAGAAAAGATTCCTAAATAAATGCTGTTCTTTAGAGCTTTCTGTTCATCAGAGAATCCTGAAAAAAAAAAAAATATATAATATATATATTATAGTTTCCACAAATATATTAAGCAACACACCTGTTTTCAAAATTGATAATAATAAAAATGTCAATCACTGAAGACTGGAGTAATGATGCTGAAAATTCAGCTTTGTGTCGCAGGAATAATGTCTTAAACATTTAAACAATTACATTTTAAAAAGCATTCAGTTAGAAAACTTGAAAAATGTAATATAATTGTGGTTTGTATTATGGTTTAAATTGCAATATTATTTCACAATATTACCGTATGCAGCCTTGGTGAGCATAAAAAATAAAAAATGTAAATTCAAATTTAAGTTGTAATTTTAAAACAGATTTCAAATCTATTAATAAGTGCATCTTTAAAGGGAATCCCGAGTATTAAGACTTGTTTGGCTTAATATAACAAATGATATCTCTTACTGAAATATGTAGTAGAAAACCCATGAAAGACTTATGTTATTTTTTAAAAATCCACATTGTTTTATACATGTTTTATACCGGTGCTCCCTGTTGCTATTTTTACTGTAACACACATCGGAAAATAAAATACTGATGCGATGCCACATTGTGCTTCTGGTTGTAATTTTTAGTCGAAGGGTAACAAGGGAAAGCGATGTAAGTCTTCACTGCTTTTCCTAGTGATAATAAAAGGAGAAAAGAATGGGAAGATGCCTGTGGATGAATAAAACTTCCTAAAGACCCACGTCTTTGTTCTCTTCCCTTTAGCCCTGATGGATTTGAGGCTTTTAGTAGACCACAGCTACTGAAAGAGCTTACAAAGGGCAGAGACAAACACTAGATGTCATACTGGCAGGATGTAAACATGCTGACACTTGTCATGACACAGCAGCCACTGAAGGAGTTTCTCAGTGCGGATTTCACTCAATCTCTGGGGGCGTTTAGACTCCTTGTGGAAAGAAAATCGATGGTACGGAATATGGTATAAGCCTACGCTTGTATCCATCGCCACCCGTAAGCTCTTGTAGCTGTAGTCATTATATAAGTATTTTATTTTCCAAGTTGCTTTGCCGTAAAAATAGCAACAGGTAGTGTCAGTAGCTCTGAGTGCAACCATTTCACGTCATCGAAATAATGGTGCCTCCATAGTCCAAAAAGTGTATAAAACTATGTGGATTTGTTAAATAATATTTTAATGGGGTTTCTACTACATATTTAGTGTTTTTTAATCTTTGAAATGATGTATACAGACAAATTGTGCACAATAAGCCTGATGAATATACAGTGCTTTGCAAAAGTATTTTGCAGCCTTATGTTAAACTGCTTTAAATTATTTTTTTCCCAGACCAACTTTCACTCCATACACCATAATGAAAAAAAATTGATTTGTGACAGCTTTGCAAATTTATTAAAAATAAAACACTGAAATATGTGCATTGCATAAGTATTCATACCCGTAACTCAGTACTTAGTTGAAGCACCTAAAGTATACAGCAGGGGTCACCAGACCCGGTCCTGGAGGGCCGGTGTCCCTGCAGAGTTTAGCTCCAACCCTAATTAAACACACCTGAACCAGCTAATCAAGGTCTTACTAGGTATACTTGAAACTTCCAGGCAGGTGTGTTGAGGAAAGTTGGAGGTAAACTCTGCAGGACACCAGCCCTCCAGGAACAAGTTTGGTGACCCCTGGTATACAGCCTCGAGTCTTTTTGGATATGAAGCTTTGCACATCTGTCGTGTGCCATTCTTCACCTCACCGCTTTACTTTTCAAGCTCTGTCAGCTTGGATGGGGGCTGGCAGACATTTTCAGGTTTTCCCAGAAGTATTTGATTGTTTTCAAGCCAAGGCTCAGGCTGGGCTACTCAAGGACATTCACAGAGTTGTCTATAAGCCACTCTTGCTATGTGCTAAGGGTCATTTGCCCTGTTAGAAGATGAACCTTCTGCCCAGTCTGAGGTTCTGAATCCTCTGGACTGGGTTTTCATTAAGGCTTTCTCAATATTTTGGTGCATTGAGTTTTCCTTCTACTCTGACAATTTCCTCAGTCCCTACTGCTGAAAAACTGCCCCACAGAATGAGGCTGCTACCAGCACACTTTACTTTTGGGATGGTACTCTGAAGATGATAAGCAGTGCTTGGTTTTCTTCAAACGTGCTTGGAATTGAGGTTCATCAGACCAGAGAATCTTGTTTCTCACAGACTGAGAGTCGTTTTGTAAATTCCAAGTGGGTTTTCATGTGTCTTTACTGAGGAGAGGATTGAGTTTGGCCACACTGACATAAAGACTGTATTGGTAGAGTGTTGCAGTGATGTTTGTCCTTCTGTAAGTTTCTTCCTTCTGCATATATGATCATGGACCTCAACTAGAGTTGTCATCAACTTCTTGGTCACCAGTGTAACCAAGCCCCTTCTCCATCAGTTTCTCAGTTTGGCCAGGAGGTCAGCTCTAGGAAGAGATCTAGTTGTTCCAAGCGTCTTCCATTATGGATAATGGAGGCTACGTGCTTCTGTGAACCTTCAGTGCAACTCGACACAAGCCTGTTTCTGAGCTCTGTAGGCAGTTATTTTGACCTCAGGGCTTGGTTTTTGCTCTGATATGGATTTTCAACTGTTAGACGTTTTTTGAAAGGTGTATCACGCTCAGTCAAATGAATTTGCCACAGTTTAACTCCATTTGAAGTAGTAACATCTACAAGCGATATGAGTGCTCCTATGCTAAATTTCAAGTGTCCCCGAGATGAGTATGAATACTTATGCAATGGAATCATTTCAGTTTCATCAATCATTTCTAAAGTTGTTACAAATCTGTTTCGTGCTTTGTCATTATGGTGTATGGATTGTAGATTGATGTGGAAAAAAAGTAATTCAAAGGCGTTTAACATAAGGCTGCAACAAAACAAAACATGAAAAAATAAAGGGGTATGAATACTTTTGCAAGGCACTGTAAACAAAACCCATTTTGATTTCATGGTGTCTGATCTCATGCTCATTTTACCTACATTGTTCCCTTCATAATTCACATTTTAGATCAAGTACTCCCTCTAGTGACCATTAATAGTATCACCACTCTTACAAGACATGCAATACCATATTTCAAATCAGTATTGCGTATGTGTTGTAACCCCATACCTGCAATGATTTGGTGTCTCTCCCTCAATGTCTCCCCTCTGTGTCGACATCACTCGTCTGTGTCTCTGTTCTCTCCCTCTTCTCACAGGCAAGTGACGGAAACTGCCGCAGCGGTGGTGGACTTGCCTCTTTCCATCCCCACTAACTCAGACACAGTCACTGACACCTTTGACCTTAGCCAGAGCAGCCCAGTTAGCGAAAGCACCACTCTCACCTCCAGCATCACAGCACCTCCCTCTGACCCTCTTATCCCTGAAATGACACCACCCAACAGCAGCACGCCCAAATCTCACACCAAACCCTCTGTCTCATCTCCCCCGCCTTCCGACCCGGCTAATACTCTCCTGGTAGACCTGGGTGATTCCCCAGAAGCTGAGGTTTCTCCAGTGGTCCCTTCAGAAGAACCAGTCCCAGTGCCTCCTTCATCCCCTCTCCAGCCAGCTGCTATAAACTCAAAAGTAACAGAAAACGAATTTGAGTCGCCCGAGTCTCATGCCACTTTAAATCCCATCAGCCCACAGGGCAGCGTTGCAATCCCCTTAGTGAATCATGAACATGAGATTGATGGAGAGCTCCCACTGGCTCCAGATACAGACGTCCCTCAGGATGGGTCACATGCTGTGGGGACAGCTGGCTCCAGTGGCCCATCTGTTCCAGCACAGGACGAGTATGGATCTCTAGATGCTCTGTAGATGTTTTCTCAGTTTGTTTGTGTATGTTTGTTGTGGCTGTTAGTTGTTTATTGTAATTTCGCTGCATGTGGTCATCTGAATCAGTGAATGTGCATGCATTCTTTAGATTTAGTCATTTAAAGGTTGCGGTGAAAATGAAAATTCAGTCATTTACTCAACCTTATGTCGTTCCAAACATGAGAATAAAGGGCCGTTCACATTAAGAACAATAACTATAAAGATAACTATAACTCTAAATAGTCCTATGAGAATAGGTAAGTCCAAAAACTTCCAGTCCACTTAAAGGGATAGTTCACCCAAAAATTAAAATTACCCCATGATTAACTTATCCTTAAGCCATCCTAGGTGTATATGACTTCTATTATTCAGAAGAATACAGTGGGAGTTGTATTAAAAAAAAGTCCTGGCTCTTCCAAGCTTTATAATGCCAGTGAATGGCTGTTGAGATTATGCAGTCCAGAAAAGTGTATCCATCCATTATAAAAAGTGTCTACACAGGGGGTTAAATACAGGCCTTCAGAAGTGAATCAATGCATTTGTGTAAGAAAAATATCCATATTTACAACTTTATAAACCGTAATCTCTAGCTTTTGCTAAGAGAGTGGTGTTCCAGCAGATGACGTAAGCTCTGGTGAGAATATGCTAGTCTCGAGAGAACCAAGTTTTGTTTACAGCAAAGGAAAACCAGTCTCCTCTTGGCTTATATTGAAATCATCCGACATTTTCTTTACAAAACCTCATTTTGTGCTTCTAATTCGTGACCGGTGTTTTGTTTTGCTCTCTCCTCTGCACTTCTATGTTTGTCACTTCCGTGCTCGCCTGCGTCATCTGCTGGAACGCCACTCTCTCATGAACACATGTACAAATTGCATTGAATTGCTTCAGAAGGCCTTTATTAACCCCCTGGAGCCGTGTGGAGCACTTTTTATGGAGGATGGATGCACTTTATTGGACTTCGAAATCTCAGCAGCCATTCACTGCCATTATAAAGCTTGAAAGAGCCAGGATATATATGTATTTTTAATATAACTCTGATTGTATTCATCTGAAAGAAGAAAGTCCATATACCTATGATGACTTGAGGGTGAGTGAAAAATGGGGTAATTTTGTTGGGGTGATAAATATAGGGCTGTCACTAATGATTATTTTGGTTGAGTAATCTGTCGATTATTCTGACGATTAATCGAGTAATTATAATCAGTTAAAATATAATTGGGTCATTCTATAATCTCATGTCTGTGAAGTATATTTTTAATATATTCTCATCAATATAAAGTCCAGATGCCTAATTTTCTAGTACACAATTATATTTTTCCCAATCACACTACTAGAATACACACTACTACTTGAAAAAGCCATAGCTTTTATTCAAAAATGATGTTCATATCACATACAACCCTGGTATTCAGCTGTCCGATTTAGTAAAGTTGCTCATTCTACTCTGCATTTAAGCATGAAAATTACTTCAAATATAAATTAATTAACAAGTATTATTGTGGCAAATTTTAACAAGACAATTTAACTAAAACTTATATTTCTACACATACCATATGCTCAGTAGTTCTAGGCTTCCATGTTGAGTATAGGCCCAAAACACTAAAAATGTCAGCTAAGTTACCTGTCAACTGTGTTACCCAGTAAAGGTAACATGGTGGACAGTTGCAAACATAGATGGTATTTTATGCACATATTCCTACAGATACAGATCATCCTTATTTATATAGCACTTTATACAATATAGATTGTTTCAAAGCAGCTACGTAAGGTTATGTTTGGGTTTTTGGGAAACAGGAAAACTGTTTTCTTCACTTTGTCAAATTCTAAATGAAACCCTAATTATAGAATGACCCAATTACTTTTTTTTTTTTTGTATGAAAACAAACAAACAAACAAAAAAACAACAACAGCTAAAACCAGCCTAAGTTGGTTGGTTGGTTTTAACTGGCCATCCAGCCTGGTCTTAGCTGGTCAGGAAGCTGGTTTTAGAGAGATTTTGGCCACTTTCTTTGCTGGGCAGGCTGGGAGACCAGCTGGAACAACCAGCTGCTTCTGGCTTAAACCAGCTAAGACCAGCCAACCAGTTTGTTTGTTTGTTTGTTTGTTTGTTTTCTTTTCTTTTTCAGTAGGGGTATTATAAACAATATAGCTAATGTACATTACACAATACGCAAAACAAATGCCTGCAGAGGGCGCCAACGGCCTGACAATTTATTTACACTTCACTGTGGGATCTAAGCTGTTTAATATTGACTCAACAACAATTAATTCAAATATCCACTTAATCTTTAATATTTGGCCATTTCATTATGATATAAAAAGCTACAGCCACTGTAGTTTCTTGAATTTGTAGACATCAAAAAGTGTAAACTCAGAGTGAGGGTTTAAACTTTTATTTTGAAATCGCAATGAACAGTTAGCATATTGAGAAAGTATTTTTTATGTATTTTCCTGTGTTTGCGTAGGTTTATACATGATTTACCTTACAGATCTGATGAAATAGCACAGGTTGCGTTACCAGATGAACAAAGCCAAACTCACAGCAACATGCAGAGTTTTAGATGCGCCACACATGTAAATGATTAACAGTTTGGTGTAGCAGCTTTTATTGTGAACGGAGCTGCTCTGAGATGTACCTAACCTACACGCATGTAAATAATTATATAATATATATTATATATATATATATATATATATATATATATAAGCGCATATAATAAACCTGCATCGCATATATTTATTTAATTGAGCCAAATCAAATACTCCAATAGAATCGATCAATTATTGCAGCCCTAAATAAATATATAGTGTACTGTGAAATAATGGCAATAAATGTGTTATATTAAGTTGTTTTTGCTGCATGCACGCAAAAACTCAACTCGACTTACTGAACGATTTATTAAATGGACAGAAGAAATACATTCATACAGGTTTGGAATGACATGAGGGTGAGTAAATACTGACAAAATGTTCATTTTTGGCTGAACTGTCCCTTTAATGGTCTCAATCGCAGGAACATTCTGGATGATGAGAAGAGTATGACCGAAAACGCAGAGCTGAAGAAACTTGCACTGGGGACTGGAGCAGAACCCAACGCCCTCACGCAAATAAACGCCACTGAAAGTAAAGCATGAGAAGAGGAATGGAGGAGTAAAAGCGTCGTGGTGACCATGAACGTGTTTGTTTAACAGTGCCCTTAATGAATTTTCTGAACAAAGCGGTGTATCTACAGACAGAAGTTTCACTTATAATGTATGTATGGATTTTCCTTTTATTTTTGTTGATTTGAGTAAACTTCCAGAAGTTTCTGTATCAGAGTTACAAATCCATATAATTCAAAGATATTCTTATAGAGGTTCTTGTGTTTCTATGTAGTTTTTTTTCCCATTAAAATAATTATTATTATAGCAGGGCATCAAGTTATTCAGGAGAATGATTTATTCAGTAATACACAAACGTTTTATTTGCTAAGTACATTGTTTAAATGTAAATGATTTCTCCTATTTTTTTATCTTGAGTGTTTGAGGGCTAGGTTCGATTTGTTGTTAGTTTTGTATTTTATTATATTTTATCATTATATTTTATTTACACTTAACTGTTTTGCCTGTTGGATGATAACTCATGGCAGTTACAGTATGTAAAGACAAAAAATATCGTAAGATATTTTAACATACTGTTGTATGACCGAAAGTCTCATAAAGATTTCAAATAAGCCATTTGATTCGCTGCTGAAGTCTTTATTAGATCAGTTTTTACAATTATCGTGTGTTTCTAATATTTGGGATTTATACATTGAATCATTCTTCCAACATGCTCCAAAAGCATCGACTTAAACTAAAACATCTGCTCATTTTTATACCTTGTACCTCTGGAGAAATGTTTCTCACTGTCACCTGCCAGCTTGTGCACTGTGATTGTGTTATCAAGATCTTTATTGCCTTTTTCTTTTCCTTCAAGAAAATTTCCATAGCTCTGCAGCAATTGCTGATTGTCCTTTTATAACATGACGTATGTTAGCAGTCCTGTATGAAATGGGACTGATAGGACATGTGACTCTGAGAAGAGTTCTTATATCATCACTCATTGCATGACTGTTTGCTTGCCCATGTCTGATGTTAAACAAGACTGGTCTGAACTCTACGACCTCAGTTCATGGCAGTCTGGTGGACAAATAGTGAAGTTTCTGGATGTTTTCATGATTTTGATGCTTTCTATAATGTTTCGGAGAGAATGAAAGATAATTTTGTTTGCCCATTGTACACCAGTTGTTCAGTTGTTCACTGCCAGTTTGCCCCAAAACTATAAATCATTTCATGTATTTGGGGATTTGACCCATGAAATAGCAGTATAATGGGTGAGCTTTACAATGATAAGCAAAGAACATGTTGTAAATTGTGTTGTTCTAACACATTTTGATTAAACTCATTAAAACAAGAAAGATTCTCTTAATAGTTTGTTGTGTTCATGTAATATCATGCTTCAATAATCTGACCTAAATGTGCCAACTCTACTTTTTGGCAGATGTATAAAGGTCAAGCATCATTATGAAATTTTAAAAAATGTCTTCAGATTAAAGGATTAGTTAACTTCCAGAATAAACATTTCTTGACAATTTACTCACCTCCATTAAGATGTTCAAGTTTTTCCTCCTAAGTCGAAAAGAAATGAAGGTTTTTGAGGAAAACACTCCAGGATTTTTCTCCATATAGTGGGCTTAAGTGGGAGGTCCAAATTACAGTTTAAATGCAGCTTCAAAGGGCTTTAAACAATCCCAGCTGAGGAGGAAGGGTCTTATCTAGCGAAACGATCGGTCATTTTATAAAAAGAGATACAAATTTATATATATTTTAACCACAATTGTTCGTCTTGCATTAGCTCGACTTCAAGCATTATGTAGTCTCGCTGGAAAGGCCATACCTGACGTAGGCGGAAGTACCGACCCAGTGTTTACAAAGCGAACATGCAAAGAAAGTCAAACGCCCTTCACACACGCACACACACATACTAAAATGGTAAAACAACGATGTCGGACGATTTTGAAGTTGGAGGAGAAAATGACATTAAGTTGGACATGGACCTTTTTTTAACCAAAGTACACAAACCAAGAACGAACTACTTTGTGACAATTCCAGCGTGATTACGTAAGATACGTAAGGCGCGAAGTCGTGTATGCCCATTGCAGAGCTAGCTGAACGTTTGTGGTTAAAAAGTATATACATTTTTCTTTCTTTCTTTATTTTTTAGAAAATGACGATCGTTTCGCTAGATAAGACCCTTATTCCTTGACTGGGATCGTGTAGAGCTCTTAGAAGATGCACTGAAACTGCATTTTGAACCTCCAACCCCTTGGCTCCTATTGAAGTCCTCTATATGGAGAAAAAAAATCCTTAAATGTTTTCCTTAGTTTCTTTTTGACTGAAGAAAGACAGACATCTTGGATGACATGGGGTTGATTAAATGATCAGGATTTTTATTTTTATATATATATAGTATATATTTATTTTTATTTTTTATTTTCTGGAAGTGAACTAGTCATTTACACGTATTCATTTTAAGCATTGTAAACAAGGAAGTATTTTTATCCGTTTCTACAAATATGTTAACCAGGATACCCTCCAAAGTATGGTTGTTAAACTGTGGTAACTTGTTATTGGTCAACACTGTCATTAAAAATTACGTTAAAATGGCAGAACGTTTCTGAAGAAACTCTTTAGAGAAGATCTTATTGAGGCGTTAAAGTTGCAGTGGGTTATTTTGTTTTATTTTTATTAAGTGTCACTCTGGAGTACGTGTGTGAAATTCCCACGCTTAGACACTGGAAAAAATACCTATTTGTTGATTATCTAACGTGGCCAGCAGGTGGCACTGTTTCATAAGCCTCAAATGTAGGTGGACGAGGTCACAACGTGACTGCACATGCTTTCATATAAACATACTTAACACTAACATATATATTTATTCTATTTAATATCTTGAATACAACCTTTTCTTAATTTTCTGAATTAAAATACATTTTTATTTCTTTAAAAATGAAAAGTTGAGTTTGGCATAAACGTATAGGCTGTTTTTTATTTCTATAAGGCAATTGGTAGTTCAAATGCATAGTTATGGTGAGCACAGAAGAAGATATTTTGAAAAATGTTGTTAATCAAACAGCTGACGGCAAGTACCTTCCAGAAGTCAGAATCGTTATTTGGTTACCAACATTCTTCAGAATATCCTCTTTTTGTCCTCAACAGAGAGAAAGACAGAGAGAGAGAAAGAAACTCATACAGGTTTGGAACAACTTGAGGGCGAGTAAATGATGACAGAATGTTCGTTTAAGGGTGAACTATCACCCTTTAAGGTTACGCAACGTTTTAAACATTTTTAAAACATCAACAAAATGTATGGAACCAAAATTAGACTTTATTTCGAACAACTTTTGATCTCGAACATTCTCATCGTTGATGAAATCATTTCATCTATCATCAGTTTTGTGCTCTGGAAGCAACGCACAATAATGATAAGGGTGGCAATTAAGTAGACAAGAAAATACAGTGGTTCTCTAATGTTCTCAGAGTTATTCTTCATTGTTATTGCGCGTTTAGGGAATGAAGCAGCATGTCTCCAGATAAGACGACTGAGGTAGAACTCATCGGCACGGTGCTTTTGTGCGTGGTTTTATTCTCATTCATTCTTTTCCCCCTTCATTCATGGACAAGCTAAGCTCTTTTAATGCAGTCATGCTCTTTAAAGTTAAACATCCTCTGAGGGAAGTGTAAGTGGACTGCATGCCGGGTTGTATTTCGCTGTAATACTTTAATTTCAAGTCATATGTAAATGACTATTAGGAGTTTTGGTTTAATTCTAGTAATAGAACACCACAGCGCTGTTTTTTTTTCCCCAGCTCTATCCTAAAAGCACTAATAATCATAGGGTTCCTGTGCGCGGCGTCTTGGCGCGCCTCAGTGAAAACAGCGAGCCATTGCTTTGACGTCACGGTGATGATGATGATTGGAATCCGCACGGCGAGTGTAGTGTGCGTGAAGCGGCTCCTGTGAACCTCAGTATGTTGATGCCTTAATAACAAGTGTTCAATTTACGCGCCAATTGCAGGTAAGTGAAAATAACTATACCGGTTAAACCTTAATTTCTCCTTCCAGATGCTGAGACTGGCAACATACATGCTTATTACTTAGTGAAAGTGCTGCGAGAATGAGTTAATTTTGCGTTGAGGATGCAACTTGTTTCTTGTCTTTAAAGATACAGCACGCACCTAAGTGTTCGTGTATCTTGCTTGCTCATATATGCTTTCTGGACACGTAGACTTTAAGTGTTATAAAAATGGTTTCGTTTATAAACTAACTGCTGGAAATGTTGCTTAAAACAACTTGTCAATCAGGTGCATTTGCGCTTGGCAGCGCAGTTGAGACTGCGAATAGACTGTTGCACGGAGGAAACACGACTGTCTTCGCTGTCTCAGATCTGTTGCTTATTCTGTCATATTTAGCAAGCGTAATAATAAAATCGTAAATTTAATACAGTCAAAGACAGAAAGGTCGACAGATAGATATGTGGTTCCAATAAACTAACTCACGGTTTCGGTTTATTTGTGTGATTTGAGAGGCTGAGAGGTTAGAAGTGTTCAACCTTTCAGGTTTGTCATGAAGGACAAGGTGCATCCGTACCTTTTTTTCTTTATATCGTTTTTCTTAACTGAAGTGTTTAGTACCAACGGAAGCTTTTTAAGACAAAACCTAATGCCTTTATTGTCTGAAATGCAATTCACTTACGCGCTAAATAAATAAACAAAACATAATCTTGAGGTTTGACATAAAAGCAAAATGCAGTATTTCAGAAATGTATGCTTTATATGTTAGACATTTTACACTTCATTTATTGTTTTGTTAAATTTATGTGATAACAACAACAATAGCAGATATGAATAAATGTTAAATGTTAATATTACAGACTCATAATCAGTTTGACAGATATTGTTTTACCCATATTCACACTGTTCTACTTAATCAGTTATCCATTTAATATCAAGGCTAGCATTAAATGGCACCATTTGTTGAGTCCAAGGAGATGAAGTAAAACTGTGAATGTTTTTTTTTAAAGCATATTCACACATACAATAATTTCCTATTTCAGCATGTTACTTTAATATTTTTTTTCCTTTTTACATAACCATTTGTGCTTCAGTGAGATTTCACAAAATGCGTATATTATATTATTAGTTATCATTGTGTCAGAAAATGTGAATTGTTATTGAACAGTTAAAGTTAGCTGATCCGTATATAATATATATCTGCTTTTAGACAGTTAGCCTTATCATTTTTTATAGTGCAACAGTGTGTGTCACAACAGTTGTGTGATTAAAATATCACTCCTGAGGTGAGTTTATATTCTTCTGTACTGCTGGAATGTTCCTTAGTGTTAATACCAAAGTAAAAGTACAATTAAAACAAATTGTGTTTCTTGCCTGAAGAATAATATCAGAATTGCATGTTCCTCTCAAGCATGTGCCGAATGCCGTCGGTTCAGTTTCACCTGGCAGCTTTCCACTACTATCGCTGCGATTGCCTAACATTAAGTACATGTTGTGACGATTAGCTTGTGCCTCTGTACTGAGGTTCAACAACAACAACGACCCTTTGACTTTTTCTCAAAGCACTGAGTTAACCTGTTCGAGTGATGATTAACATGACCTGTGTTAACAGAGATGAATGAACCGAGCATTGCAGATCTGACGTAGTGTATTTTGTACTCATTCTTGTTTTTTTGTGGCATGACTGAATGACGTTTTTCAGGAGCACTCAAGGAGAGAAGCAAATCCGTGAGATGGTTCGGTAGATGCCGATGTAATGGATTTGACTAAAATGGGTGCGATCCACCTCCAGAACCCCGGCCACCCCACATCGCTCCTGCAGAAGGCCAACCAGATGCGCCTCTCTGGGACGTTGTGTGATGTGGTCATCATGGTCGACAGCCAGGAGTTTCATGCCCACAGAACCGTGCTCGCATGTGCTAGTAAGATGTTTGAGATCCTGTTCCACCGCAACAGCCAACATTACACTCTGGACTTCCTCTCACCAAAGACCTTCCAGCAGATTCTGGAGTACGCCTACACCGCCACGCTCCAAGCCAAACTGGAGGACCTGGACGACCTGCTGTACGCTGCAGAGATTTTAGAGATCGAATACTTGGAGGAGCAATGTCTGAAGATTTTAGAAACCATCCAGGCGTCTGAAGAGAACGACACGGACGTGAACATGAACGAGAACGGCGCCGAGGACGCAGATGACCGCAGGATCAAGTACCTTAAGAGCACATTTATCGCTAAAAAGCATTCCATACAGGACGGTGGCCATCGCCATCGCTTGGCGCTGGTCAGCATGGTCGATAAGAGATCTTCAGAGTCCACCCAACTGGGTCTTTCAACCGTCAGCCCGACTAAAGCAGCCGTCGAGGGCCTGATGAGCATGGGACAGTCTGTCCTCCAAGGAAACATGGTCCAGGGTTTCCCAAACAACCTTGGTAACTCATCTCCATTGCTAGATAAAATCAAGACTGAGATGATGCAGGTAGATGAGGACTACCAACACGAAGGCGGCTTCCCCAGGAACGGGGAGGGTGGAGGTGACTCCAGGCAGCACCGGGACACTCCTGGAACCCCAACCAGAGGAAGCGTCATCACCAGCGCCCGCGAGCTCCACTCCGCCGACAGTTCTGCTGATTCCCAAGGAGACAACACACAAGCGGGTCTGGTCAATATGACCAGTCTGGCTGATAGACATTTCGCTTCGCTGTGCTCCATCCCGTCCAACCATAAGAGCGAAAGCATGCTGCCCTTGCCTGTGTCCATGGCCTCGTCACTACATGTGCCGTCCTCCCTGGCCATGTCGATGGATTTCAGTGCCTATGGGGGGCTCTTCCATCAAAGCTTGATTCAGAGGGAGTTCTTGAGCAAGCTCGGGGATTTCACAGCGAATGTGAAGCATGAGGTCCAAGCCCAGAAAGAAAGATGTGAGGTGTGTGATATGGAGCTGCCGGATAGTGAAGCTGCCGAACAGCACAGGTGAGTGAAGTTATTCGGGGCGTTCCTGATGGGTTATATATTTATATAAAGAATACAACTTAAAAAATGTAAATTTTTTCACTATTTATTCAACTGTATAACTTACCTTGTTCTGTGAACCACAAAAAGAGAAATTTAGCAGAATGTTCATGCTGCTCTGGTGAAAAGCAAAATAAAAGTGTTCCATACAACTATTGAAAATGCACATTTTCAAATTTTGTGCATCACAATCAATCACAAGGCACTTAGGAGTGGCATTTGCACACCAGTGGCATTTGGCATTGTTGATAAATATGTGAGAAATATTTTAGTCTTTTCCTTTTGTATAGTTTCAGAAGACTTAGTATAGTTTAGGAATTGTCTTCAATTCATACAGAATGTGTTTTTGCATTGAAAAAAGTGAAACACAAACATCGGAATGGAAAAAAATTCTGAAGATTCTGAAGACGCAATTTTTACAATTGGAGCTTAGTTTGACTCGAGCATTGGGTTTTTAGAATGCGTGTCATGTCTGAGACACTGCAAAAGATGACAGACATGAGCAAAATTGTGAAAAACGTTTATCTAGCGAGAATCTAGCGAGTAACTTGAAGAGATGCAATCACAATAGTGAAAGATGTCCACTAAGCACAGGTTTACATACCAAAAGAATCGAAAAGTAGTGCAATGGGAGGGAAAAATGCATTCTGTGTGAGCAACTGCTTAATAGAATAGTTCACCCAAAAATGAAATGTCGTTCCAAACCTGTAAGACCTTCATTCATCTTCTGAACACAAATTAAGATATTTATGATGAAATCCAAGAGCTTTCTTACCCTGCATAGACAGCAATGTAATTACCATGTTCAAGGGCCAGAAAGTAGCTTCATAATATTACGGTTGAACCACTGGTGTCACATGGACTATTTTAACGACATCCTTACTACGTTTCAGGCCTTGAATGTGTCAGTTGTGTTGCTGTCTATGCAGGGTCAGAAACCTCTGGAATTTCATCAAAAATACCCTTATTTGAGTTCTGAAGATGAACAAAGTTTTATGGGTTTGGATTGACATGAGGGTGAGTAATTAATGACAGAATTTTCATTTTTTGTAAGTTAGTGTTCAAATAGTGTTTTTTTTTTGTTCTTCTAAAAAAAGAAAGTCATATGAGTGTACTAAGAAACAAAATGAAGGTGAATAAATAATAACAGAATTTTTTTTTGTGAGTGTGAACTTCCTCAGGTTTGTTAAGAGCAGTGTCTAACAGTTTAGAAACATCTGCCAGCTGTACACACCAAGCCTTTATTTGATTTGTGGAAGGACAAGGTCTTCCTGTGCCGAAAAGAAGGGTTGCTTAGTGCAGCTTGACCCTGACCTTCCCTCCATAACCTCTGGCTCGACACTGTCAAAATGATCGGCCAGGAGCAGCTTTGCTCAGATAGACAGATGGATTAAAAGCACTATTTTTTAAAAAGCTCAAACAACCAATAAATATTCATAATATCAGGCATGTTTGTGCATTTTTGTTTTCGCACAGAATGTCCTCTCGCTTTCATTTGGTGCACACCCAACTGGTGTCACGCCATATGTCAGAATAAAATATTTATTGCTGTAGTAATCCATTTTTTTTTCGCCAACCAAAGGCCATCGTTATTTCAGTTTTATTGGTTTGGGCTTGACTGATGGCCATGCAGTTTAAACTTGGACTCTCAAACAGTAGGTTGAGCTTTATCTGTATTTATCAGAGTGGAAGATAACCCCGCACCGCTCTCCTTAGTCTCTGTGGTGAAGATGGTCTGATAGTGACTTTAGCCTTCTGTCAGACACAGATAAAGTGGCCACACGTTGTGTGTATTGCAGCACACCTGATACTCTTTCATTCATTCCCACAAATGCTGAACCCAGTGACACCGACCCGGGTTTCCTGTCTGAGGCCTGACGAACACATCCTATCAGATGTTCTCCCTTCCAGTGTGGCATTAAAACACATGATGCTTCTTGTTTTGGTCACATGTATGTATGCGGAAAGGCATTAAACATTAAATTTGACTTGAATACACCTCTTTTAGGGTGTAGAAATATTAGGAAAAAGTAGCAGTTTGGCATATTGTTGTTGCTTACAGTAACATATTTTTACTAAATTACTTTTGTCATTGTTTATTAATATTTGAAAACATTTGGTCCGCAAGTTGAGATGGCTGTACAGTAACCACATCTAGACAGTAGGTCAGTAGGTTAGCCAGTCACTAATATTTGTTCATAAACTCAACTTGCCCTTTTCTGGTTTGTGAACAGTGACAGATGTTAAGATCCGCCGACATCTGACTTGCACACAGGACGTTATGAAAGCCCTGGGGCCCCACGGGGTCATTGTGGTCATGGCAAGGCGACCCAATACCAATAACAGTTAAACTTTTGCCCCAATTGCGAGAGGCCCTCAGAGTCGTGAATCTTAACCCAAATGCACCCGCCAAAGCATTCCCAGTCCTCTGGAACGACTTTAAGCGCAACCATCCGTTTGAAATAAATGCAATAGCAGCGGACGTCACAACAGTCGTGCAACAAACAAACTCTCCTCTGGATTAAGACCTCTGCGAGGCGCTGTGCTTGGTCTCGGTCCTGTCATGCATGTCATTTCTGCCCCGTGGTCGAGCTGAGGAATGTGCTGCTTTCCACTGAGTGGATTTAATCTGCCGCCGATGTGTACTCACAATCCACCGCGGGCGGCAGGGAGACGACTGATGCGTGCAGGGGCTCTGGGGACACAGATCAGCTCCGGTGCTTAGGAATCCCTGGAAGCGGGAGATCCTAGAGCAGTCGCATTGGCCCCGCAGCTCACGGCTCTAATTAGATCTTTTGTTATAGAGCAAACAGAGAGATACTGAGAGACAGAGAGAGGTCAAGAAAGACGAAGGAAAAAGAGCTAATAGAGCTATTTCCTGTAGCTTGCAAAGCTGTGTATAGAAAATTACTTCACTGTAAATAGCAAAGCTGAATTATCAGCATCATTACTCCAGTCTTCAGTGTCACATGATCCCTTCTTATAGAGATTGTTTACCCAAAAATGAAAATTCTGTCAGTAATTGCTCACCCTCATGTTCCAAACTCAGAAGACCTTCGTTCATCTTCGAAACGTAATTAAGATTTTTTGGATGAAATCTGAGAGCTTTCTGACCCTGCAAAGAGAGCAACGCAACTGACATGTTCAAGGCCCAGAAAGATAGTAAGGATATTGTTAAAATAGTCCATGTGACATCAGAAAAGAAATTGTTTAAAAAAGTCACTATTTTAATTTTCTTTGTGCAGTAAAAGTATTCTCATAGCTTCATAAAATTAAGGTTGAACCACTGATATCACATGGATCGTTACTATTTTAACAATGCCCTTACCACCTTTATAGGCCTTGAACGTGTTAGTTGCGTTGCTCTCTATGCAGGGTCAGAAAGCTCTCAGATTTAATTGAAAACAAAATGTTCCGAAAATGAGAGAAGGCCTTACAGGTTTGGAACGACATGATGGTGAGTAATAAATTACAAAAAAATTCATTTTTGGGTGAACTATGATACACTACCATTCAAAAGTT
This sequence comes from Cirrhinus mrigala, assembly GCA_036247105.1. Lineage (NCBI taxonomy): Eukaryota > Metazoa > Chordata > Actinopteri > Cypriniformes > Cyprinidae > Cirrhinus > Cirrhinus mrigala. The sequence continues at coordinate 14,799,409 of CM070021.1, forward strand.
ATAAAAATTAAAAAACATTCAGGAAGGGTGCATTAAATTGATCAGAAGTGAAAGCTTAGGCATTTGTAATGTCACAAAAAATATCTGTTTCAATGAATGCTGTTATTTCGACCTTTCTATACACCTTAGTCAGGCTAGCACCTTGTTTAAATTCTGACAGGAGTGAAAAGAAGGCTGTGCTGTACTGAAGTACAGTGCATTCAATGGACATACCAATTGTTCGGCTGACTTTCAGCAGACATGAAACATTTTTAAAAGTTGTGAGCTGGTGAAAATTACCTTTATACAGCGTGTTCCATTTTAAAGAATGTATGTCTGTCCCTCACAACCTTGTTTTCTATATATTTAATATGCTGTCTAACCTGACCAAAGGTCTATTCATCAAAGATCCTGAAAAAAGTATCACAGTTTCCACAGAAATATTCAGCAGCACAACTGTTTTAAATATTGATGATAATTTCTTGAGCAGCAAATCAGCTTTTAGAATGATTTCTGAAGGATCAAGTGACACTGAAGACTGGAGTAATGATGCTGAAATTTCAGGGTTGCCATCACAGAAAGAAATTACATTTTAAGATGCAGTTGAGGTCAAAAGTTTACGTACACCTTGCAGAATCTACAAAATTTTAATTATTTTTATACAAAATGCATGTTATTTTTTTATTTAGTACTGATCCGAATAAGATATTTCACATAAACAACATTTACATGAGAAAATAATAGTTGAATTTATAAAAATGGCCCTGTTCAAAAGTTTACATCCCCTTGATACTTGATACTCTGTTGTTACCTGAATGATCCACAGCTGTTTTTTTGTTTGTTTGTTCAGTGATAGTTTTGAGATCCATCCTTTCACACTAAAGACAACTGAGGGACTTATATGCAACTACAGTATTACAGAAGATTCAAACGCTCACATATGTTTCAAAAGGGAAAACAATGCATTAAGAGCCAGGGGTGTAAACTTTTGAACAGAATGAAGATATGTACATTTTTCTTATTTTGCCTAAATTTCATATTTTTCTTTAATTTAGTACTGCCCTTTAGAAGCTACAGAAGATACTTAAATGTTTCCCAGAAGATAAAATAAGTTAAATGTACCCTGATCTTCAAATTCCAAAAGTTTTCACCCCCCAGTTCTTAATGCATTGTTTTTCCTTCTGGAGCTTCAGTGAGTGTTTGAACCTTCTGTAATAAGTTGTATATGAGTCCCTCAGTTGTCCTCAGTGTGAAATGGATCTCAAAATCACACAGTCATTGTTGGAAAGGGTTCAAATACATAGAAATGCTGAAAAAATGAACAAAAAAAATTGTGGGACCTGAAGAATATTTCTGAAGAACAGCGGGCAGTTTAACTGTACGGGACAGACAAGGGACTCATGAACAACTATCAAAAAATAAAAAATACAGCTGTGGATCATTCATGTAACAACACAGTATTAAGAATCAAGTGTATGTAAACTTTTGAACAGGGCCATTTTTATAAATTCAACTATTATTTTCTCTCGTGGACTATATGTAAACGTCTTTTTATGTGAAATATCTTATTCTGGTCAGTACTAAATAAAAAACAACATGCATTTTGTATGATCCCTCTTATTTTGGTAAAATAATCAACATTTTGCAGATTCTGCAAGGTGTATGTAACTTTTGACCTTAACTGTATATTAAACTAAGAAACATTTTTTAATTGTAAAATTATTTCACATTTTTATAATTTTTACTGTGTTTTTAATCAAATAAATTAGTGAGTGAACATAAGAAACTTCTTTCTAAAGCTTCCCACCCTAAACGTTTGAATGATAGTGTATACATAGAGCAGTTCAATAGGAAAGAAACTGAAGCACAGAGATAATGAGTGTCTTTCACATGCCAGGCTTCAGAGCTCATCCATTGTCTTCTCAACTGTTGCTTCAGGAGATCTTTTGTTTACTCAGCCTCTCCCTTTATCCTCTGGTTAACTACAACAGCAACCCTAACTACATACCACTAGTCTCATGAGAGGACACTGTATATGCCCCTTCTTAACAGGAAGTTTGGTGGACCTGATTGAGATTATTGCAGATAATGTTGTCTGTGCAGTTTATGTAATCTACGTTAAGATCTGAGCTTCTAATAATAATAAAAAATAAGAATGGATAATAAGACAATAAGTTATTTTTATCTGATGTGACTCTTAACAATGAGTTTGTTGGGTTACCTAATACAGTTTAATCTAGTCATATTAACTTTTTAAAATTAGTATTTTTCTTTTTTTAAGTTAAACTACAAAAATAGTTTAATGTTTTAGATCCATATTTGATACAATTTTTTACATTTTAATCCATGATTTCATGCCTTTGTTAAATGAACTATTTTATAATAGATTTGTAAAGATAGCTCTAGTGATAGATCATGAATTTACTGAAAGATTAGCATGACATTTATAATGATCCACAGTGTAGAAGGGCCCAAAGAAAACACATTGAGCCCATTAATGGATAACCCAGCCTCCGGAGAAGATATGTTTTCAGAGAGCATTGCCCTGGTCAAGCTTCATTAGCGCTTCAAGCCCTTCCTGTCCCACAAGACTATGGCCACCCAGTGATCTTTAAACCTCTGTCATCTCCGCGGACCTCTGGAATCCAGTTGGTCAAGACTTTTAAGCCCTCTAGTATCTTTTCACCCCAAAGCCTGCTATCAGGCAAAGACAGGACTCTTTCAGCCCTTATCACGGCTATACAGGTCAACTCTTTAGGGTCGGGTCAAACTGCTGACCTTTGGCGCCCCGAGGGTGTTTTTTCTTCTCTTTCTCACATTGTTCTTGTGTTCAAACCCTCTTTTGTGAGTTTGAGTGTGTGTGCGCCTGTTTTCATAGCTCTAGCAGTAGCTTTGGGGGTTGGGTGACTTATTGATTAGTGACTCGGAGATTCAGCTGAAAACAGTGACTTTAGTCACAGTTCCTAAACTCTAGCGTAATATTCCAAAATACAAACAATGCGTCTCAAACCTTTGATCTCGTTGGCTCGGCCACATGTTTTGCTGTCTGTTCACTTGTAACCCAAACTCCTGATCAAAGTAAAAGGTTAGTTTAATCTTTGGTTGATGACCGGTAGCCTGCATTTCACTCTAATTCCGTCCAGTAACGTGGCTCTTGTGCCAGAGCTCTGGTTGGCTCACTGAGAAAAAGAGTCAAAGTTTAGATCCTAAAAAATGTTTGTAGTGGACACTTTATTTATGGGTTTACACAAGAATAGCTGCATTCTCATTATATAAGCTTGAAGAAAATGTAAAAACACAGTATTCGGGGTAAATTTGGGCTGTGAATCATTCACAGACATCAGAAATGAATGATGATCATTTAATGTAACAACTCAAGCAGTTCAGTGTTTTGTTATGTATGAGTGTAGAGAGATTGATAGACATTAGATAGACAGACAGACAGATAGATAGATAGATAGATAGATAGATAGATAGATAGATAGATAGATAGACTGATTATAGACAGACAGATAGATAGATAGATAGATAGATAGATAGATAGACTGATTATAGACAGACAGATAGATAGATAGATAGATAGATAGATTGATAGATAGACTAGATGGACTGATTGTAGACAGACAGACAGACAGACAAATAAGTAGATAGATAGATTGATTGATTGATAGATTGATAGACTGATAGATTGATAGATTGATAGATAGACTGATTGTAGACAGACAGACAGACAAATAGATAGATAGATAGATAGATAGATAGATAGATAGATAGATAGATAGATAGATAGATAGATAGATGGATGGATGGATGGATGGATGGATGGATGGATGGATGGATGGATGGAAGGACGGACGGACGGACGGATAGATAGATAGATAGTGTATACAGACAGAGTGATTGTAGACAGACAGACGGATAGACAGACAGATAGAGAGATAGATAGACAGACAGACAGATAGATAGATAAATAGATAGTGTATACAAACAGACTGATTGTAGACAGACAGACCAACAGACAGACAGATAGATAGATAGATAGATAGATAGATAGATAGATAGATAGATAGATAGATAGATAGACTGATTATAGACAGACAGACAGATAGACAGATAGATAGATAGATTGATAGATAGACTAGATGGACTGATTGTAGACAGACAGACAGACAGACAGACAGACAGACAAATAAGTAGATAGATAGATAGATAGATTGATAGATTGATAGACTGATAGATTGATAGATTGATAGATAGACTGAATGTAGACAGACAGACAGACAGACAAATAGATAGATAGATAGATAGATAGATAGATAGATAGATAGATAGATAGACATTGTAATGAATTTCCCATTTAAACTGATATCATACGGTAGATAATCCATTGTACTGAGTGAACCCTAAAATTTAATGTTTGATGTGTAAAGTTTAAAAAAGCATCCAGATAAGCTTAAATCTAAGGGTGCATTGCGTAAAACAGTGACTGGTTACTGTAGGCCTGCCATGGTATTTGTTTGTGCAGTGTCACATTGACCTTAAGTAAGACACGTAACCTTACCTGGAATCTGAGTTCAATAGAATAATAATATTTGTTGAGAGGCTGTGATTTATAATGTCCCACTAAGTAGCTACATTTTCAGTATAAAAATTATAGTAAATCATCCATGGCAACCATCACACTGTTGTTACACCATGTTCCCAGACAACATTTGGCAGCTTTTCCAACCTGCACAACAGCTTTCTAGACAGAACTCTGTGAAATTACCAGCAGCAATCTTTCAATAGACCTTCAGGGAAACACAGTCAGCTGTGAGGATGTACTCGTGTGTCATAATGGCACTGGCCTCGCTCACACAATGCCGTCAGGTCATTGAGCATCCGCTGCACGGGTAAATTGAACACTTCCCAATTTGCAGAGGATCCTTCCTGTTTTCCTCTCTAGCCTTGCAAGGAAGAATGTCACTGAACCTGTTGCCAAACGTGGTTTTAATACTATATATGCATCCTGTGACAAATTTTGTTGAATTATTAGTTGTATTTAAGGCAAGCGTTACAATTGCTAATGCCTAATTTGAGCAAAGTATTAAACGTGTGTGCAACTTATGCCTCTCTGTTTTTGTTGCACACATGGATGATACCTTAAATCACGTGACTTGTTGAATAGAGGTGATTGGACTTACAATTTTTGACTGTCGGATTATAAAGGAATAGTTCACCAAAAAAACTGACTTACCCTCAGGCCATTCAAAATGTGTCTTAAAATGTCTTAAATCGCTTTTCTGTGAATGTGAGGCCTTAAAAAGGTCTTAAATCAGAGCAGCAAGTCTTAAATTCATTCAACTGCTTGACACCAAATTGCCACTAATTTGAAAGTGAAAGTAAAATGTGCACAGCGTTTTTACCAAAGGAAAGTGAGGAAAAGAGGGAAAACTCAAACGAACTGAAAACAAACAATTGCTAGACGCTGAATTGCTGTGCTGCTAATTTGAAAGTGAAAGTAAAACTCGAACTATACGTAAGGAGCATATTGCTGTATTGTTTTCCCTTCTTTTTTTTTTTTTTTTCCTCAAATTTTCTTTAGTTGGTCTTCAAATGGTCTTAAAAAGTCTTAAATTTACCTTCATAAAACCTGTAGAAACCCTGGTAGATGAGTTTGTTAGCTCATCAGAACAGATGTGGAAAAAATTTCCTTTGGAGTGAATGGGTGCCGTCAGAATGAGAGTCCAAACAGCTGATAAAAAAAAAAAAAAAAAACATCACAATCCGCATGTTTGGACTCTCGTTCGGACGGCACCCATTCACTGCATCCATTGGTGAACAAGTGAGGTAATGCTAAATTTCTCCAAATCTGTTCTGATGAAGAAACGAACTCATCATCAGATTTTCATTTTTGGACTTTTTGGACTAGCAAATGTAATTCTTTTCAATCAGAAAGTGCTTTACTATTACTATATTTCTATACTTATACCATGTACTGTAATATCTACTACCTAGATGCTCTTTGGAGTTCCTTGTAAGTACCATTGCGCATAAATATGATCATTTGCGTCACGGTTCCAGTTGCTGCGTCTTGATAAATGGCCATTTGTTTGTGGGTTTGTGTGAAGTGCTTCTGTTTTCTCATTCATGCTTCATACGGTTTTCTCACACTGCTTTAGGGAAGACTTCCTTTAAAGCCGCCTCATTGGTAATTTGGCAGTGCTCTAGTATCCGATTGCACACATCAGCCCCTGAATTGCTCTCTCAGTGGGAAAGGTACTCTAGCAGCTCAGCTCTGGCCTGCCATTAATCAAAGCCACTTCCAGTGGCCCACTCCAGAAACACAAGCGCTTACCCTGTCTCAAACAGACAGCTCGACAATTTGTCTCCTTAGAGAAAGTCGACATTTTAATGCCTGCATTTTAATAGGAATGTATAACAGGGGCCTGTAAAGACAAATGGACCATCATCTTTACAGATTGGTTTTTCTCCTCTAACCTCGTCTGAACCGTTTCGTTCGGGGCAGGTGTACTTAAATCAACCGGAAGATTAAGTTTTAACACGTCGTGCTTACAGAGGTTCGATTTCAATGTTGATCTGACTTTAGGATTATTTAATATTCTTTTGTTATTGTTCGTATCTGCATATCAGTGTCAGATACTGGAGCTCAAACTAGACTATTTAAATAATGTAGTGAGTTGTCATGATGTTTTTGTCTGTGTCTGTTTGGATTTGCTTTGACAATGACAGTTGTTTTGACTGGGATCGAGACGAGTAGTATTGATTTTCCTCTCATTGTTCCATTTACCAGGTATTTCTCCACGTCTCAGATCAGTGTTGTTCAATCTTTCGTGTCTTTCAAGTGGACAGAGGGAATGAGATTAATGGGCGGTTTCTGAAAGGTGCTCTTGTTACAGAGCAATCAAATTGCTAGACGGGTTTGATGATATATAAATTCATATTAGCTACTCACAATGAACATTTTTAGATGAAAAGTAACTGTACAATTGTGTATTATCAGGGCATTCACATCGTAAAGTAAACTGTTTGTAGTAGGGACATGCCAACCTGATTAGTTGGTGGGTTGACTAGTATACTAATCTCTCTTAAAGTTTTAATAAAATTTTTTTTTTTTTTTTTTTATCTTCTGTATTCCACAGTTTAGAGCAACAGAGTAAATGATGACAACATTTTGGGTGAACTGTCACTTTAAGGACATCCACCAGATCAAATCAGACACTTTTTCTTACATGAACTGCTGGATGAAATGCGCCAAGACTCATTTTAAAAAATGAAGCTGCAAACCTAACTAGTTGGTGGGTTGACTAGTATACTAATCTCTCTTAAAGTTTAAAATTAAAAATTTGTTATCATTTACTCGTCTTCAACAAATGTACATGACTGACTTTCTTCTGTGAAAAAGTGAACACAAAAGAAGATATTTTATTATTTTATTTTATTTTATTTTATTTATCTCCTGTGTTGGAGAAACGGAGTACATTTTTTTAATTATTACATTTTTATTTTATTTTATTTTATTTTATTTTATTTTATTTATCTTTTGTGTTCCACAGAGGAAAGAAAGTTGTACAAGTTTGGAGCATCAGAGTAAATAATGACAGAATTTTGGGTGAAATGTCCCTTTAAGGACATCCACCAGACGTTCACACAGCATGAATTAAAATAACTGCTGGATGAAACACATCAAGACTTGTTTTTAAAAATTAGGCTTCAAACCTAACTAGTTGGTGGGTTGACTAGTATTCTAATCCCTCTTAAAGAGTTTAAAATTATAATCATTTACTCACCTTCAACAAACAAACATGACTGACTTTCTTCTGTGAAAACGTAAACAGAATAGAATTCATTTTATTTTATTTTATTTTATTTTATTTTATTTTATTTTATTGTAATCTTCTGTGTTCCACAGTTTGGGGCAACAGAGTAAATTTTATTTTTAATTATTTTATTTTATTTTATGTTTCAATTGTATTATTTTTAATTTTATTTAATTTTATTTATTTATTTTTATTTTTTCATTTTCTGTGTATCACAGAGAAAAGAAAGTTGTACAAGTTTGGAGCAACAGAGTAAATAATGACAGAATTTTTGGTGAAATGTCCCTTTAAGGACATCCACCAGATGTTCACACAGCATGTATTAAAATAACTGCTGGATGAAATGCATTAAGACTCGTTTATAAAAAATAAGCTGTTTTTAAATGAAAAAGTCTTGAAAATTGATAATGTATTACTCATGACGTAAGACACTGAAAAACAACAGTGAGACCTTAAAAAAAACTCCTAAAGACGTACATTTTGGGGGGCCTGACAATAATTGTCTTACAGTTCATTACATAAGAGGTGTTTTGATGGCAATAGAGGCAAAACTGAATGAAGCAAAGCATACTGCTAGCAAAACATCTCTTTAAAAGCAGCATTCTTAGCTATATAAAGCAAAACAAAGCTAAACACAGTAAGTTAATCTCAATAATCCGCTAGTCAACCATCAAACATCTGCATCAATGCGGTACTGGTTTATGCCATGTCATTATTGTACAGTGTTTTCAAAGCTTAGCAGCACAATAATATGTAATTTTCGAGCCACAAGGCAGCATTCAGTAAGATAACACTAGTATTTTTCCAGCAAACACACAAATCTGTAGATAACGTCTGTTGGCTGCCGACAGCGGTGCTCAGCGTGTCCACTGCGGTTGAGTGGATATTGTTTATGGGAGGCTGGGCTCTGTCAGGCGGTCTATTTCAGACCCTGTGTTGTGGCTGCAAAGGGGGACGACGCAGCAGATGCTACAGATGCAGTTAAAATGCATTCTATCTGCGCCCTCAACCAAAGGGCACGTGACCTGAGCAAACATCCTCGGCCAAAGAAAATGACCGTATGCCTGACTCTTTGAAATCGAAGAGAAAGCTAATTCGCTTGCGTTACTCCGAACGATCTTCAGCAGAATGTCCTGGAATGAATATTTTACAATGGCCGTTCCTGGTGGTAGCGAGAGTTTGCTTTAATAGCTTTTTTCAAGGTGAAATAATATGCCCCTGTTCATAATGAGCCCGTGCATGTCTGGCAGCGCACCGGTTGCGGAGCGGTGATAATTAAGGGCTCTATAGCAGGAATAAAGGTTACGTCTGCGGCGGGTTCGCTCGACTGCTCGTTGATGCAGCGCACGCGCCGACGGTGCGTCTGTGTGTGTGTGTGGCTGGAATTCACATGAAAGGACTCGGGCGAGAGAAGGGAACAGGAGTGGGCGGGGGACGAGTCGTTGATATGTACAGCGTGACTCAGTTAAACATACCGAACTGCCGGGGTATTTCAGGAGCATTTAATACGTTTTAATTAAAACAAATATTTAGAGCGCGAGGACAGATTAAAAGGACAATCGGCATGTTTGACTTTGACGGGCGGTTTTGGGCCCTTCTGGTTCACTGGTGGCTGTAGCTACTTCATTGAAATGGAGTGTATATATTTGTTCGGGTTCTTTGTGTACCTTTTCTCTGAGGCGTGTTTAATTTTTGATAAAACGAAGCCATAAATGTTTTCTCTCAAGCCACCGGGTCACTATGTCTGGATGGTAAATATTTCATAGCTGTGCTCCAGCTGAATGTTACGGACGTCGGTTTTGTAGACAAGCTCGTTGCGTTTCTTGAATCCAGGTCTAGGTTTATTTTAGGCATCAGATGATGATGGCATATGCTATTCAGTTCATTAACAGCTTTTGCTGTATTAGGCCTAATTGATTCAGACCTGCTTGATGAATATTTCGAGTGTCTGGAGTCTTTGAAGTATGTGCCCTAAACCTTTCACAGCACCCTGTCGAGAGTATCATCAAAATAAACTATGAGCCACAGACGCAGGCGTGTTTAGAATATCAAGCGTGGATTTATGAAGCTGCATTCCTAAATAAAAAAGTACTTTTTTAACTTTAAAGGAATAGTTCATTTAAGTAAATGCTGTCTTTCTTCTACTCAACACACAGCGAGATGTTTTGGAGAATGTTGCAAGGCTTCATTCGATAAAATCAAGCTGATGTATACAGTGAAAGCAGATCTCTATCTCCAGCTTCTCCAAAAATGTCAATAAAGCATCATAAAAGTAGTCCATAAGTCTTTTGCACTATATATACTCCTGCACAGTTATATTATATTATATTATATTTAGGGCTGTCAGTTTAATATGTTAATTAATTAGTTATGAAAAACAGCGCAATTAAAATATTTTAACGCAGTTAAGGCACTGGCCCCGCCCCCAGACCTGTACGTCATCTTGCATTTCATATAGTGGACTGTTGACAAATATGATGCAAAGCAACAACTCCATCAATGCAGTTATGCCCTAAAATTCAAGATATTGGAGCAAAAAATAATCATTGTATGAGTTTTTGTCTCATATTTATATCATATCATAAGTGCTGTTTCTCCCGAATATAACGTGTGCAAAAAGTTTTGCCAACAAAAATATTACCCTTAAGGCCAGCCACAGCAGAATTGTTGCGCATCTCCGAGCAACACAGTGGTCTTTAGTTTCTGAATGAATCCACGTTTTGAGCAAATCGGGTGAATCAGTGATTAAAAGGCCTATTCATACCATTTATATTGAATTCCTGAATTAATCAGCTGTTTGAACAAATCAAATGAATTAATGAATCAAAAAGACATTTACCACCACCTGCTGGCAGTTTTAGTTTCTTGTTTAGAGTATTATTTCATTAAAAAATATGATGTCATCATTTACTCAAACCCGAATGACTTACTTTCTTTTGTGGAACATAAAAGAAGGTATTTTAAAGACTGTTGGTAATAAAGCTGTTTTGGTTATCAATGACCATTGCATGCACGAAAAATGTTTTTTTTTTTATGTTCCATAGTTTACGGTTGACCATCGTAGCCTAGAGATTTATGTGTAATAATTTTGATGTTGAATCAAATAAAATATTTCTTTCTAAAGCTACTATTTGTAATGTTTACCTAATACTTTCTCATTTAATACAAAAATAGCTTTAAATAACCTTTTGGGGGTATTTTCACAGCCAAATGTAATTTGTGATTTTTGTTATAAGAGACAATAAAAACAAAACAACTTTGTGCATCAAAACCACTCCTTTCCTGGTTAAAAAAGGAGATTTTTGCATTGTTCTGAACAAAAACAGCAGACGGGCTTGTTGAAAATGCAAATTCATTCTCTGCCAGCAGGTGGCACTTTTGGAGCGGCAGACATAATGCGGTTTCAGCGCTCATATTTAATAAATTAAACTACAGCCTTTTTAAATTTAATCATCACATTAAGCCATATCGTGATTCTTGTCCTTCTGTCCCCAAATTTAAGACCTCTTGAAATCATAATTAAGACTTTCTTGTACCATTTTAAACTTTTTATGGCCTTAAATGTGATACAAATAAATTTAAGACGTTTTAAAGCCCTTTTTGGCAAGCCCAACATATCAGCCTCTCAGTAACATGTAATTTAAGACAAATTAAACTTAAGTATGATGAACTATGCAAAAAAAAAAGCATTTTGAAAGTCTCCAGTATGTTTTATAGTACCCAGAAATCTCCAGTTCACTCCTTCAAGCTCCTCCATCAGAAACTTTCCTTTTGGAATATTAGTATTAAGTAAAAACATTGATTTAACACACCCATGGGCATCAATCACTTCACAGAATTTTTGCTGGGCTAAGAAATAAACAGTTATTACCATATGATCTGTTTTCAAATCCACATCATTTGAGCATTACAGCACTGATATCTGTCAAAAAATAATGTGCACAATACACTCTCATATGCTGATAAATAGATTTGTGAACTTTTAATATCAAATATAATTTGATCTTCTCAGGTGCTTAAAAGATTAAGGCAATTATCAAAGTTGTTGGCACTTTTGAGCATCTTGAACAGCCTGACATGGCAACAGCTCAGCCAATAGTTTGAGTTTGAGGGCGTGGCTATTTGTTTATTTAACCAATGACAGATTAGGGGAGTGTCATAAACCTGTTTAAACACAATCATTATTTTCACCTTTCTTTTTGGTGGCACTGGGTAGAAATGACATATTTTAAGCAAATATATTTCAGATTTTAATAAGTGAATTTGAATGTCCTTTAACATAGATTATATCTATAATTTATCAACTCGTTTGATGAAATCACTGATGTGATTTTCTCACTTGAAAGCACATATTACCTGTTAAACTTTACATCAGGGTCAAGAAAATAATCAGGACTGACTCTTTAAAAGTGTTGTTACTATGTGTAGCTACACTGGTTTAATCTATCAATATGTTTCATCCACAGGAAGTTGCACGGGGGAGTGAAGACCTTTGGCTGTGAGTTCTGCGGAAAGCAGTTCCTGGACAGTTTACGACTGAGGATGCACATGCTGTCTCATTCAGGTAAACCCTCCCATAAATACCATGATCAGGCACGAATGCAGTCCCGATAAGGAAGAAAGCATAGATTACAGTGCCGTTGCACAAGTGATACGTGATCGCTGTTGAGCAACAAGTGTAAGCCCCCTGTTGCCCTGTGTTTGTCCACCATGTACCGCACGCTTAACCTGCTGTAACAGATGGAACATTGCACTTCTATTAGTGACGCAGTGTTTGGTTATCCCCGTCTTCCCACTTCCCTTTCCAGTCTCATACGTGTCTCAACTGTTACATTTCAAGCCTGGCAGAGATCCAGTCTGGGCACTTTGCCACATTATTAGTACAGTATGTACAGTGAATCTTGCCAGCTCTGTTTTTTTTTCTCATTGTAATGAGGAGGTGTAGGACAGAAACACGCTTAAGGGAGGGGACGGATCCAGTTGTTTATACACATCCAAACCCATAATTAAATGATCATGCTGAAATGATGCTGTTACATGTTACGTAAGTGTGTGGTATTGTTTCGTGCCGATGTGTGCTATTAACTTCGAACTTTTGCCGTCAGATTTTGATTATCAAAAGGTTCTGTTGCATAACCGTAGACATAAAATAAACCAGACGCAGACTGCAAAATGAAGTTTAGCACTGAGACTTTGTGCTTTGGGCTTATGCTGTCCAGCTGTCATCCTGTTTTTTATTGTAGCTCCTTTTTAAGATCTTTCCCTTTCAGTCTATGCTTTACAGAGTGTGTTATGTGGTCGACCGACATGGGTTTTCCATAAAAATGTCACAAGCGAGAACTCTGCTATTTCATACAATTAGATTTTTATGACACATTTAAAAAATAACATTTGTTTAAAAACAATGATATTATCACAGGGTTTCTGAGGGTATTAAAAACTTAATTCTCAAATCTTTCATAAATTAAGGCCTTAAAAGGAAGAAAAAAACACTGAGGAAGAACATTACTTTTATGCAGTATGATTAGAGGAGTTTCTTCAAATGTTCAAATTTTCTTGCCTAAAAAACTCTTAAAACTACATTCTGTGACAAAAAAAATAGAAATACTGCAAGCAGAGTGATACAAATGGTGAAACGGTTGGAGTTCTGTTATCACTACAATATTGCACTCCTCTCAGCCAATCAGATTTGAGGATCAGAAAGAACTGTGTGTGTGTGTGTGTGTGTGTGTGTGTGTGTGTGTACCTGGTATTTATCACGTTATGGGGACCAAACAAGGATAGTAATACCAGTAAATTTTGTGAGGGCTAGGTTTAGGTGTAGAGTAGGTGTAGGGCGATAGAAAATACGGTTTATACAGTATAAAAACCATTACGCCTATGGAATATCCCCATAAAACATGGAAACACAACGTGTGTGTGTTCTGGTATATATGGTTTATGAGGACACAAATGTATATAATGACATGGGTACTACAACGTAAACATGGTTTATGAGGACAATTCCTGTGTCCCCGTAAAACAAAAGGCTTAAAAAACATACTAAACAGTGTTTTATGAAGTTCAAAAAGTGTGCACAGTCACCTGTGAGGGCTAGGTTTAGGTATAGGGTAGGTGTAGGGCGATAGGAAATACGGTTTGTACAGTATAAAAACCATTACGCCTATGGAGAGTCCCCGTAAACCACAAATGCAAGAATGTGTGTGTGTATACAACATTTTAAAATATCAGTCAAAAAAATCAGTCTGTACAATATGTATCAGTCCATCACTATTAATTTGAATTTTACAATATGTGACCCTGGATCACAAAACCAGTCATGAGGCCAGTTTTTTGAAATTGAGATTTATACATCATCTGAAAGCTGAATAAATAAGATTATAAATATCAAGTATAATTTGATCTTCTCAGTTGTTTAAAAGATTTAGGCAATTATCAAAGTTGTTGGCACTTTTGAGCATCCTGAACAGCCTGACATAGCAACAGCTCAGCCAATAGTGTGAGTTTGAGGGCGTGGCTATTTGTATATTTAACTAATGGCAGATTAGGGGAGAGTTAGAAACCTGTTTGAACACAATCATTATTTTCACCTTTCTTTTTGGTGACGCTGTGTAGAAATGACATATTTTAAGCAAATATATTCCATATTTTAATAAATGAATATGAATGTACTTTGCTATAGATTATATCTATAATGTTTCAACTTGTTCAGTGAAATCACTGATGCGATTTTCTCACCTGAAAGCACATATTATGTGTGTTACCTCATCTGAAAGCTGAATAAATAAAATTTCCTTTGATGTATGGTTTGTATAAGACAATATTTGGTCGAGATACAACTTTTAATATCAAATATAAATTGATCTTCTCAGTTGTTTAAAAGATTAAGGCAATTATCAAAGTTTGATCTTTGTGGCACTTTTGAGCATCTTGAACAGCCTGAAATAACAACAACTCAGCCAATAGTGTGAGTGTGGGGGTGTGGCTATTTGTTTATTTACCAATGGCAGAATAGGGTAGTGTTAGAAACCTGTTTGAACACAGTCATTATTTTCACCTTTCTTTTTGGTGACACTGTGTAGAAATGACATATTTTAAGCAAATATATTCCATATTTTAATAAATGAATATGAATGTACATTGCTATAGATTATATCTATAATGTTTCAACTTGTTCAGTGAAATCACTGATGCGATTTTCTCACCTGAAAGCACATATTATGTGTGTTACCTCATCTGAAAGCTGAATAAATAAAATTTCCTTTGATGTATAGTTTGTATAAGACAATATTTGGTCGAGAGACAACTTTTAATATCAAATATAAATTGATCTTCTCAGTTGTTTAAAAGATTAAGGCAATTATCAAAGTTTAATCTTTGTGGCACTTTTGAGCATCTTGAACAGCCTGAAATAACAACAACTCAGCCAGTAGTGTGAGTGTGGGGGTGTGGCTATTTGTTTATTTACCAATGGCAGAATAGGGTAGTGTTAGAAACCTGTTTGAACACAGTCATTATTTTCGCTGTGTAGAAATGACATATTTTAAGCAAATATATTCCATATTTTAATAAATGAATATGAATATACTTTGCTATAGATTATATCTATGTTTCAACTTGTTCAGTGAATCACTGAAAGCTGAATAAATAAGATTTCCTTTGATGTATGGTTTGTTATGATATTACAATATTTGGTCGAGATACAACTATTTGAAAATCTGGAATCTGAGGGTGCAAAAAAATCAAAATATTGAGAAAACCACCTTTAAAGCTGTCCAAATGAAGGTCTTAGCAGTGCATATTACTACTCAAAAATTAAGTTTTGATATATTCACAGTAGGAAATTTAAAAAATATCTTCATATCATAATGATTTTTGGCATAATAGAAAAGTATTAGTATTAGTATTTTGTCACATTTATGAAAACAGACAAGAGACATTATTTGGTAAAAAATGGAGAAATAACATTGCGACATGTTGCAGGCAGGATTCAAACCTACTTTTTCAGATCAAGGCTCTGACTAGTATCAGGGATGGTAGAATGTGATTGATGGTTATTGAATTCACACTAAATTGTGCTTTAGAGGGGAATGTCCTGTTTCAAGTGGAGGGGAAATACACTTAGACTGGCAGCAGGAAGTGTGTGTGTGAGTGTGTGTCCATCTGTCTGATTAAGTCTATAGTCGACTCTCTGGAGAGTTTGTGAAGCCCACCTCACTTGACTTTATCAGCTCACGTTTTTGTCAAGATTCTGACAGCATTCTTCGCCAAATGAACTGAGAATTCCTCTTCCTTTTATCTCTTGTTCTCCGTCTGCCACTTTTTTGTGTTTTTTTTCCACGAATCCAACCCTTTCTTATCTGTTATAAATCAATATCATAAACACTGGCAACAATATTCAGTTACTCCCACATTTAATCTGCTCGTAATCCGCCGTCGCACCTGTTCACGCTCGACGTGAAGCAGAAACGAGGGCGAATCTTCGTCATGTGCGGCTTTTGGGCTGAAAAGCCCTGTCAAGATGTTTTCTCTTAATGTCTCTTTCTCTTTTTTCTCTCTCTCTCTCTCTGTCTGGGAGAAGCCCTGCGCGCGGAGCCTGGCGACACGCCAGCTCTTCCCTCGCACTGATGACATCATCAGCTGCCGGCAGGTCTGGATGTTCTGCCAGCATTCTGGAGCATTTATGATTGCTCGCAGATGTGTGTCCAGGAACATACTGTACCCAAATCCCAAAATTAATCAAACTTGACTGCTCTCCAAGCCACTGCGCTCCAAAATAGCGTGAGCGCTGGGGTGGAGGGAGGACACTGGCGGAGTCCTAAATAAAACAAAAATGCAGAAAGAAAACAGAAATGTTGACTGCAGGCCCTTGGAGGCAGGCTCGAGAGGATGGAGCAGACGTCTGCGGTCGAAGTGTTAAAGGGTTACGTCCGAGGGCATGTCCTACAGTACATGTGCCGTCATGCTATGTTCTAGCGCTTTCCGTTAATACAGTATGCTAGGCTGTAACTAAATATGTTTGATAAACATGAAAAATGGCCTACCGTAGAAAGTAACTTCCGAATCCTCTATCTTAAATGTGGGTTTTGGCCTAGCAGAGGCATTGATGACTTCGCCTCAGAGGTCTTGACTTCCTCAACTGTATTTAAACCGTCAAGTATGTAAAAATGTAATTTTGATACAATCTTCTGAATTCATATTAAATTAATTCTCAAAATTTAAATTTAAAATTTCATTTATATGAAATTAGTTGTCAAAATATTTGTGATTATTTACATTTATTGTTTATTATTATTTGGTATATAGTAATAGTATATTTTATATACTGTAACTATTTAAATTTTATTATATTTATTATTATTAAAATTATTTATTTGCTCATTTTACCCATTGTAACAATCCTTAAAATGTTGACACCTTGATAAACTGACTTTAAATTTTCCCAAATTTAGGGCTAAATTTTCAACCCAGTTACCATGATTTCTCTGGCTTTATTTATCTATATATTTATCTATTTTATGTAAAAACAGTTTGTCAAGTACATTTGATTTTTTATTGTCAAAATAATTTTATATTGTTTATATGAAATGTTGAAATTAATATTAAATTCATTTTCAAAATATTTTTAAATTATTTACTTTTATTTATAATTTATTCATATATAGTATATAGCACTATTATATTTTTATATACTATTACTATTATTATTATATTTATTATTCTTTATTTATTAATTTTACTCATTGTAACTGTCATTAAAATTGTGATACCTTAATTAACTGATTTTTAATTTTACCCAAATTTAGGGCAAATTTCAATTTTCCTGGCTTTTTAAAATTTGTATCTGTTTATCTTTATACTTATCTATTTTGTGTATTTTATGTAAATATATTTAATCAAATACATGTACATAATTCTTAATTATTTATATTAATAATTGTTGAAATTTCTAGTAAATTCATTGCCAAAATAATTTGTAACAATTTTTATTTATTATAATTTAGTATATAGTAATAATATATTATTATAAATTATTAATATTATTTATTATTATATTTTTACTTATTGTAACAATCCTTAAAATTGTGACATCTTAATAAACTGACTCACTGTTTTACCCAAATTTAGGGCTAAATTGCCAGCATTTTTCTGGCTTTTTAAAAATAAAAACTTGTATTTGTTTATCTATATATTTAGTCTATGTCTTTTATGTAAATACATTTTGTCAAATATTTTTGATTTGTTAATATTTATTGCTAGCAAATTAGGTCCTAGGTTTTGATAGATAGATAGATAGATAGATTGATGGATAAATAAATAAAATTTGCAAACCACATAGAAAATAGAAAGGTCCCATAATTCTTTGTTTAACCTTCCCACATTGATTATTATTATTATTATTATTATTATATTAAAGCGTTTCAGACCATATTTTTATAGCTTATTCATAGAAAGCGCATTCTGTTTCACCGCCCGACCTCTGTCAGGTGAATTTAAACACTCATACCTCAATGACCTGCGGATGTCAGCTTGCTAATAAATTACCTTTCTTTGTACTTTGTCACAGAGACTGACAGAAGGCTGTTTTTAATGGGCATTAGACCACCCTGCTGGGTTTATATATAGAGCTGCTTTAATATTATGACCTTTGTGCCTCCATTATTTAATGATGTTTTTCACCCTGACCTATTATTTGTCAGACTCTCACAAATTACGAGATAAATAACGTTATTTCACTGTTGATGTCCAAACACTTACAATTTATGATTGTTAACTTGAGTGTTTAATTTGCAAATGGGGACTGAGGGGGAATAAAAATAAAAATCTAATTCAGTCTTTATAGCGCATAAAAGCCCTAGATCTTCTGGCCCGTCATTGGATTTCGCTGCTTTACATCCCGGCGGTTGCCAAGTAGCAGAAGCCCTTGATTTCTAATGCTCTAATTTGGTATTCAGCACGAGATTGAATCTTATTTTTGTATGCCAGACAAAGTGTTTTGATGGAGGGTGATTGCAGCCAGTCTGGAGGCTGTTGGGCTGTTTTTCATGGGCAGTACAGTGCACAATGTGCCGTCTGAAACAGAACACAAGCCTATTGAATGTGGGATCTGCTTCGTGGTTTCTAAATGTGTGCCGGGCTTTTGGAAACATGTGCGAGCAGACGTATGACAGAATCCTGCCTCGCCGCGCACGGGTGCGTCAAAACAGAACAAATTAGATATGCTGAAACTAGAAGGTAGCTCACGGGATTTCGACACACGATCATCGAGCTTTTAAAAGCAAGACCTGCACGGTAGCTACTAATAAGACAAAAATAAACCGAAAACGCGGACCGTTTTCATTCATGCGCATCAGAAGTGTTCTCACAGGCGTAATTTACGCCGCCGCTGATGAGTCACACCATCAAAGTATTTTTGAGCGTGGTTTGTAATGATTCTGTAAATGAGTGCATTTTTAAACTTTAAAAGGCTTTGGTTGGCATCCAGAAGGAATGAGAAGAAAGTGTATGTGGAAAGAGGCTAATTTTAGGCGCTAGCTGGCTGACTTCACCAAGCTTGTGGGTGCTTTAATGACTCATAATAAAGCCATTTCAGGCCAGCTGAGTGAAAATAGATACTTGATGAGCCGAAGGTCATTATACATTTGGATTTTATTGATTTTTTTTTCCGCGTCTGAGGTATGAAGTCAGCTAGAAATGGTAAAAAGCTGCTAGCAGAAGCCATAGTTGTAGATGTTGCGTCCAAGCTGAATGTTGTTCACTTTGCTTTTGAGGTCTGGTCCCTCATGAATTGTTCAGAAAAAGCAGCGTCAGCCGGCCATTTCTTCTTGTTCGGTGTGTGTGTGTGGTTTATTGCGAGTGTTTCTGAAGTGATGGAAACATCCTGGCCTACTTCATAATGGGCCAGCAGCTCCACAGGTGGATCTAATACTATTAATAGATGGATTCCCTCAGGCGGTTGATGGCCATCAGAACAGTTATTTAGTCCAGTTATTAAAGATCGCTGGTTGCAACTGGGTTAAATGATTCTTTTCTTTCTTGGTGTGTGTGCATTTGTACGCATTGTATACGTGTTTCCATCTGTGCAGGTGATTCATATGTTTAATGATGTTTTAATGGCGTGAATTTTGCATAGCCTATTTTTAGGACCATTAAGATTTTTTTGCGTTGTGACATGTTCAGGATAATTAAGCAGCCCCCACCCCTTCTCATTATCAGAGTGTGAAAAATTCTCATTCTCATTAACGTAATGTAAAAAAAAAAAAACAATGTTACACTATTTAAATTGATTTATACATAATGGTAGTGAATGATGTACGACCTGCAGTAATTATTTATTGTGTCCAGACAAGGTGAATTTCTGTAATACAGTAATTAGAGTCTAATGAGAATCATAATAATGAAAATTATATACATATTCAAGAGTAAAATATGCATTACAGTAATTAGAATTAGAGGGAAAATTTAATTAGTATTTATTTATTTACTGTTTATTTACTGTTTATTTACATGTATTAATTAATTTGAGACTTAACTGCATTTATAATTTTACCAAAAAATTCCTGTTTCAAATAAATGCTAAATAAAATGTATTAAAAAAAAAAAAAAACTGTTAGTTAAACCCTTTAAAGGAGAAGTCCATTTCCAGAACAACAATTCACAAATAATTTACACACCCCCTTGTCATCCAAGATGTTCATGTCTTTTTGTCTTCAGTCATACAGAAATTATGGTTTTTGAGGAAAGCATTTCAGGATTTTTCTTCATATAATGGACTTCATTGGTGCCCCGATTTTGAACTTCCAAAATGTAGTTTAAATGCAGCTTCAAAGGGCTCTAAATGATCCCAGCAGAGGAAGAAGGGTCTTATCTAGCGAAACGATCTGTCATTTTTTTCGGAAAATAAAAATGTGTATACTTTTTAAGCACAAAAGCTTGTGTATCACAGGCTCTGGCATGCACGTTCACGATGCTACGTACTATTGAATCACGTCGAAAGGTCACGCGGAACGTAGGTGTAACCACAGACCCAGTGTTTACAAAGCGAATGCGCAAATACTAAGAAAGTGCAAGTAAGTCAAACGCTGTTTACAAACAAAAAGGTACAACACGTTGGATGATTCTGAAGTTGTAGGAGAAAATAAGATGGAGTTTTTCACCATACTCTACCTTTTTTAGCCAGAGTACACAGACGATGAACTTAGACGTGATTCGTAGTAGTGATGGGAAGTTCGGATCATTTTACCGACGTGGACCTTTGAGTCTTTTCAGCAAAATGAACAATTTTTTTTGTCATTTAGTTAATTTTAGCAAAATCAGCATCACGTGACAGCCCCATAAGATGAACGAATGACTTGAAAAACCTAAAGACTCGAAACAGGTGAACTAATTTCAGTACAGAACCTAATAGGATGTTGCACATGCGCGACTTCGTGAGTCATATTAAAGATTCGTTCAAAATGAACGAATCGTTCGAGAACGACCCGTGGACACGCATCCGAGAGCCTGTGCTACGTGAGCTTTTGTGCTTAAAAAGTATACAAATTTTTATTTTTCGAAAAAAATGACAGATCGTTTCGCTAGATAAGACCCTTCTTCCTCATCTGGGATCATTTAGAGCCCTTTGAAGCTGCATTTAAACTACATTTGGAAGTTCAAAATCGGGGCACCAATGAAGTCCATTATATGAAGAAAAATCCTGAAATGCTTTCCTCAAAAACCATAATTTCTTTACGACTGAAGACAGAAAGACATGAACATCTTGGATGACAAGGGGCTGAGTAAATTATTTGTAAATTGTTGTTCTAGAAGTGGACTTCTCCTTTAACTGTCACCATTCGCTCTGTGGGATGCCTAAGTTTACTTCACCATATTACAAATAAATTCTAATCTAATCATGACAAACTATATATCGTTGGGAAGGTCTAAGACTCCTAAATAGATATTTTACCACTCTTTTGTGTCACAAATTATGTAGGAAAAGTAATAGATTAATTTATGACAAGAGTGCACCTCAAAAATCCACATCATAACAGGAGTTCTGACCTTTGCCACAAAAAGACATTCTTTCTTTCTAGAATTCTTAAGAAATTATATATCAACTGAAAACTTAAAATCTCAAAATTCATCCTTTGAAAACCATTTTAAAATCAGACATTGCATTACCATGGAAATTGCATAGCAAGATCATATTACAAAATGTTTTCGCTCATTAATTATAAAAATTTAACTTTGGATAGTGCATTTTCATGTCTGTGTTCAAGATAGGGAGTGACAGTTAAAGGGTTAAATTGTAATAATATTTCACAGTATGACTATTTTTACTATTGTTTTAATCAAATAAATGCCTTGGTGAAAAATAAAAATAAAATAAAATTATTAAAAAAAATTCTACACACACATATAATATATATATATATATATATATATATATATATATTAATGTGTTTGTATTTATATATGCATAATAATTACACACAGTACACACACATATATTAGGCAAACTCAAACTTTTGTTTTGTATGCGATAAATCGTTTGGCAGCCCTATATTATATGTGTTTTTTAATGTAATATAACAGGCTTGACAGGCCTAGTGAGATTTACCCTAAAAACAACCTTAGTGTTGATAAATGAATTATGTTTGATCAAAATGATCTGCTTTTACAGGAAAACATGAGCAGTACCTGCCTGAGGGCCCGTCAACCTGATATGACCTTTCCTGTTATATGATTATCATTTATTACTGTTATCTCTATGAACACATAATAAATGGGTATAGTGTGTTGTTTGTAAGAAGAGACTCATTGTACATGTCATAAATCAGTCTGAAGATACAAAGCGCTTTAATATCCTTTAGGACATGTTGCTGTCTGTTCTGACTCGGCTTATGCTTTACGGTCTTTTATCAAGACAAGACAAGAGAAAGCTGCCAGCTCTTGTAGATAAGAACATCTCTTTGATTCTGTCAAGGGACAGTACGTTACCCTGTTGATGTGTGTGGGGGAAAAAATGAATGATGTTTAATGTCATAAACAACTCATATTTTGAAACAACACAATTTTAGCTTTTGGCGTAGTTTCTCTTTTCTTTTCAGTTCAATTTATGGTTTGATTTTCTTAACATGAGCTTCACAAAAAAAGGATAGATCAACACTACTGTCCTTGTACTGCTTTCTGTCAAGGATGTTTTGTGACCCTGGACCACAAAACCAGTCATAAGTAGCACAGGTATATTTGTAGCAATAGCTAATAGACATTGTATGGGTCAACATTATTAATTTAATGTTTATGCCATAAATCATTAGGATATTAAGTAATGTTCATGTTCCATGAAGATATTGTATAAATTTACTACCGTAAATATTTAAAAACTTTTTTTTAATAGTAATATGCATTGCTAAGAACTTAATTTAGAGGACTTTAAAGGCGATTTTCTCAATATTTTGATGTTTCTGCACCCTCAGATTCCAGATTTTCAAATAGTTGTATCTGAAATATAACATCCCAAATATTGTCATATCCTAACAAACCACACATCAATGGAAAGCTTATTTATTATGATGTATAAATTGTGGTCCAGGGTCACATTTGTTCAGTGTACAAGTTACAATGTAATATGTTCTCAATTCTAATTACAGATTAGCAAATTCTTGATTTTGTTCCTTCTATTAATGTTTTATTGGCTTAAGTGGAGGAACATTCCACATATGTGATGAATCTGGGAAACTTCAAGCATGCTGGATAAACTAGATTTCTGAAGATATATGAGTCATAACATGCATTTTTTGAGGATGTCTGATATGAATTACAGTTATATCAGTGAAGGTCAGATTATCACTTCAACCATGTAATGTTAGTTTTGTTAATGTTACCTAAATGTAACTAAAACATTTTTTTTTTTCTGTAATGGAAATAAAGCTGAATAAAATAATATAGACATAATAGATGAGAAACTTAAACCTTGGCAACTAAATGAAATTGAAGTACCAAATCTGAAATAAATCTAAAACTAAATAAAAATAGTATTTAAAAAAAAACAAAACAACAAAATTACTGTAACTTGAAAAAAGAAAGCTGAAAAAATAAAAGCTAATTCAAAATATGAATAAATATACTACTACTACTACTACTACTACTAATATATATATATATATATATATATATATATATATATATTATATATATATATATATATATATATATATATATATGCGCATTATGTATGTAATCTGAATATATGAATGTACATTGTGAATATTTAGAAGTAAATCAGATTATGTATTTAGAAATCTCAATATATAAATGTAAATTAGACTATATAGTTATAATTATGAATATATAGAAGTAAATCAGATTATATATTTAGAAATCTCAATATATAAATGTAAATTAGAATATACTGTTATAAGTCTGGATATATAGATACAAATTGTAATATAAAAATGTAAACCATGAATATATAGAAGTAAATCTGAATATATAGTTTTAAGTCTGAATATATGAATGTAAATTGTGAATATCTACTTATAATTCTGAATATATACATGAAATTTGCAATATATACATATACAAGAGGGTAAAATAAGTATTGAACACGTCACCATTTTTCCAAGTAAATAAATTTCTAAATTTCAATCCATACATGCAAATAAAACAAAACAAAGCATTAGAAATTAAGTTATGTGTAATAAAATTGAATGACACGGGGAAAAAGTATTGAACAACTGAAATTTATTTGATACTTTGTACAAAAGCCTTTGTTGGTAATGACAGCTTCAGGACGCCTCCTGTATGGAGAAACTAGTCGCATGCATTGTTCCGATTTTGAGTCTTCAAAACTTGATGGTCTCTTCTATGAACTCTGATCTTTAGTTCTTATTTTCTATTGGATTCAAGTCAGTTGATTGGCTGGTCCATTCTAACAGCTTTATTTTCTTCTTCTAAAACCAACTGAGAGTTTCCTTGGCTGTGTTTGGGATCATTGTCTTGCTGAAATGTCCACCCTTGTTTCATCTTCATCATCCTGGTACTGTAGGTGTTGTTACTGAACCAGCTAATATTAATTTCCACTGACCAGATTTCAGCTGGTGTCTTGGCTTTCCATGCCTTTTTGCACCTCCCTTTCTTCATGTGTTCAATACTTTTTCCCTGTGTCATTCCATTTTATTACTAAATTTATGAACTTATTTGTTTAGTTTTCTTTGTGTGTATGGATTACTCGGTTGTTACCGACATCTGGTGAAATTTAAGTCAACAGCACCTTTAGAAATATATTTACTGAGAAAAATACCCGCTGTAAGTCTGAATATATAAATAAAAACATTAGTCTGAATAAATAGTTAAAAGTCTGAATATATACACACACCCACACTAAAATGACTACCGCAAATAATTCTAACTTCTACTGTAAAACTAAAATTGCTGTTCCTAATTAAGCTATCAGCCGACTGGTATTTACTTTTATTGTGCTCTACTTTCTTCCAGCTGGACCAAAAGCACTAGTGTGTGATCAGTGTGGCGCTCAGTTTTCCAAGGAAGACGCCCTGGAAGCCCATCGACAGACTCACACAGGTAGGACCCTTCTTGCCTCATCTAACCACAAACCACTTCGCTAAATCACCCTAGTTAACCACAGTGGAAAAAACAACAGTAAATTGGAGATGCGTCATGCCTGTACCAGTAGCAATCATGTTTATGACCCTATCAAAACTCCATTCTGATGGTCTTCTATAATTCAGCAGGGAAGGTTTCGATGCCCTCTACAATTTCAACCAATAATGTGTGGCGTTACGGGGCAGGGCGGCACACCGCTTTGGCACAGCAGCAGTGCCATGTTTCACCAATCTCCATCACTTTGTTTAAACACGGCACGTACATTTGTTAGAGCGACTGTACTGAGTTACCAGAGCCTGTGAGTCATCGGCGCTCTGGCACGATCGTTAACACGCCAACAGCGCTCAGCTGCCACCCTCCTGTCAAATATTCATATTTACTGACATCTGATGACTGCAAGGTTGGGTTTCAGTTGTACTACAGACATTTTAATAATCATATTTTAGGTGAGGTAAATAGTGTGCTCTGATAGGGGTTGGCATGGGATGATATATGGAGCGTAAACTTGTTTTTGCTGCTGCATATCTGAGTGTACTTTGTCAGGACACATTGAAGCATGTACGTAGGCGTTAAACTCTAGTCTAATGAAAATGAAAATGCTGTCATTATTTACTTAACCTGTTGTTTTTCATGTGTTATATTACAAGTCATCAGAAGTCATATGACAGCTTTGTGTGAGGAACAGCCAGAAATGATCCAAGACATCTTCCCCTCCAGTGAGCTGTTAACACGAGAACCATTGCAACTGGATCTTTGATTCAGTGAGTTGAATTTGAGAGCTGGATGAAATGAACAAAGTTTCAGTGAACCAGCTGATTTGGTTCACAGTTATTCATTCACGTATTGATCTGATTCGTTCATGAGTGAACCTTCACTGAATCAATGGTTCGGTCACAGCGGTTCTCGGGTTAACAGCTCACTGGAGGGAATAACGACTTAAACTTTAGTCTGTTCTACGAAGAAAGGTATTCAGACTTGAAAAGAATGTGTAATTGATACTTTTTTGTTTGGGGCCTGCCTGTCAAAGTCATATGAACTGCTTTGGTAGCGATATCATTTTGAGTCCAGTTTGAGTTCCTGTCCGCACTCTAGTATTTATGTCAATAAAAGTGAAAAGTAAATGCCACAAATGTTCCTTAATCTACTTTATATTCTTCAGAACTTGGCTACTTAAAGGGATAGTTCTATCCTAGGTGTTTATGACTTTCTTCATTCAGACGAATAATGGACCTAAAAAATGTCCTGGCTCCTTCAAGCTTTATAATAGCAGTGAATGGCTGTTGAGATTTTGAAGTCCAATAAAGTGCATCCATCCATCATAAAAAGTGCTGTACACGGCACCGGAGGTTTATTAAAGGTCTCTGAAGTGAGTCAAAGCACAAGAAAAAATATTTGTATTTAAAACTTTATAAACTGTAATACCTAGAGTGGCACGCGAAAGTTTGGGACCCCCTTGCAGAATCTGTGAAAATGTGAATAATTTTAACAAAATAAGAGGGATCATACAAAATGCATGTTATTTTTTATTTAGAACTGTCCTGAGTAGCATATTTTACATTAAAGATGTTTATATATAGTCCACAAAACAAAAAAAAATAGCTGAAAATATCAAAATAACCCCTTTCAAAAGTTTGGGAACCCTTGGTTCTTCATATTGTGTGTGGTTAACTGGATGATCTATGACAGTTTTTTTGTTTGTTTGTTTTGTGATGGTTGTTCATGAGTCCCTTGTTTGTTCTGAATAGTTAAACTGAGCACTGTTCTTCAGAAAAATCCTTTAAAGCATCTTTTGCCTATTTAAACCCTTTTCAGCAGTGACTGTCACACTGAGGACAATTGAGGGACTCAAGCACAACTATTAAAAAAGGTTCAAACATTCAATGATGCTCCAGAAGGAAGCACAGTGCATTAAGAGCTGGGGAGTGAAAACTTTTGAACAGGATGAAGATGTCCAAATTTTTCTTATTTTGTTGAAATAGCATTGTTTTTTTTATATTTAGTACTGCCCTTCGGAAGCAACAGAAGATACTTGCATGTTTCCCAGAAGACAAATTAAGTACAATTTACCTTGATCTTCAAATTCAAAAAGTTTTCACCCCCCGTGAAATTTTTCATTTAATGCATTGTGTTTGCTTCTGGAGTATCAGTGAATGTTTGAACCTTTTTTAATAGTTGTGTTTGAGTCCCTCAATTGTCCTCAGTGTGAAAAGTTGGATCTCAAAATCAAAATATCTTAGCTTCCGCTAACTAGCATTCCAGCGGATGACGTAGGATGTAGGCATAGCACAAGCTCCGATGAGAATACGCTAGTCTCGCGAGAACCAAGTTTTGTTACAGTCTCCTCTTGGCTTATATCAAAATCCTCTGACATTTTTTTTTTTTTTTTTAACAAATCCTCCTTTTGGACTTCTAATTTGTGGCTTGTGTTTTGTTTTGCTCTCTCCTCTGTGCTTCAGCATTCACCACTGTGTTCGCCTACATCCTGCATCATCCGCTGAAACGCCACTCTCTTGTGAATGTGTGTAAGACAGTTAGAGGAAGCTAGAGATTATGGGTGATAATTACAAAGCTTGGAAGAACCAGAACATTTTTTAACATTACTCCAATTGTATTCATCTGAAAAAAAGAAAATCATATACAGCTAGGCTTGAGGTTGAGTAAATCATGTTGTAATTTTCATTTTTGGGTGAGCTATCCCTTTAAGCCATGAGCTTAAATAACACAAAATCAACCTCGCTCCGGGGAGCTGTTAACTCGAGAACCACTGCAACTGGATCTTTGATTCAGTGATTCAAGATTCAAGAACTGGATCACACAAACAAGTCATTCTTTTGATCCAGTTTCAATAAACAACAAATTCACAAATTGAGCTGAATGATTCATTCATAGATTGAACTGATTTGTTCATGACTGAATAAGTGATCCAGTCTCAGTGGGCCTGAGGTTAACAGCACACTAGAGTGAATGACAACAGAAATTTCAGTCTATTCACAGAAAGCTATTCAGACTTGACAAGAATGTGTGATTGATATGGGAATGATACTTTTGGGGCTTAACAGACATAGACTTATGATCCCATTCCTCCATTTTTCCTGTCTTCACTCCACAATTTATGTCAATAAAAGTTGAAAAAAGTTACAAATGTCCCTGAATCTATGAACAGAGATCCCATAAAGAACTTGGACTCTTGAGTCCTGATTAAACATGTCTCAATGTCACTTAAAAAAGAAAATTAAACCAATCATTTATTGTACATTAAGATAACTTAAGCACACTTTTCAATCAAAACATTTCACAAAGAGAAGTTAATGTCTGAAATGATAAAAAGTAAAGAGAATTTAGTTCGGAGAAACACTAAAGTGCCAGTTGTTTTTATACTTGATCTAACTCAATGACATTTGTAGGTGTTTGTTAATTGTCCAAACGTTTTCCCGGCCAATAGCAGAGCTCTAATCTCTATACTGCGTCCTATATAACCGTCCTTTCCACCTGTAGTTATGTTACTTATTGGCATATGAGACTGCCGTCAGAGGATACAGTCTGTTACAGGTATTCCAGACTGCACTAATTAATTTGCTCTCTGGGTATAAAAGCGTTTCATGGGGCTAATGATCCACATGTTGAGTCTATATAAAGGTTGAGTCCTAATTAAAACAAGGTGCCATACTTTTGTCATCTGCATGGATTTGAGGTGCTAAATGTTTCCATGGCAGCCAGTTCACAAAGTCTCTGAATTTCTGTTGGATCCAAACCAGGAATCTGTAATATATTTGTATTATTTTTACAGTAGGGTATGATGCTACTACAGCGAGGGTGCAATATCTGTCGCCTGTGTTCCGCAGGGAGAAAGACGATAACCCTCTCTAAAACGTTGGCATGTAACTGTAACTCGCTGTGGCACACACTGTATAAATACTTAATGCATGTCGACATAGAGGTGGTGTTAACGATGCCCAGAATTTTATACCTTCTCTCCCAAACTTGTAAACATCCCGCTCTCCGTTTCAGTTTGGCAGCACATTTAGTGGAGAGGAGGGGAGGACATACCTCATCCATTTTGAGAAGCCTTTTTACCGCTGGGCTCCGGCCATCACTCACTCAGAGCAAAGTGAGAGATGTTGTCATCACTTCCATACATTTTCTGGACTTAACCAAGCAAGAATTTTGCATTATGCACAATGTGAGCCAAGATAGCCTTCCTGTATGAAAAACTCAAACTGGGAAGAAACACTAGGGCCTTGTTTTCATTTGAAGGAGCCATTTGTTAATAACTGGAAACAAAATTAATTTCTAGGCCAATGGCATGCGAATTGAGAAATTTACCTTTTTTTTTTATCTGCCATGAAACTGTTTTCTATGGAAAAGAAAAAAGACCGTTTCTGCAACTGAATAAAAAAAATATTAAAAAGGTAATCGTGACTTTCTATCTCGCATTTTCTCAGAATCGCATGATACAACCTCACAATTCTGACTTTTTTTCAGAATTGCGTAATACGAACTTGCAATTTTCACTTTTTTTCTCAGAATCGCGTGATACAAACTCACAATTCTGACTTCTTTTCAGAATTGTGTGATAGAAACTTGCAATTTTTACTTTTTTCTCAGAATCGCATGATACAAACTCACAATTCTGACTTTTTCAGAATTTCATGATACAAACTCACAATTTTCACATTTTTCTCAGAATCGTGTGATACAAACTCACAATTCTGACTTTTTTTTTTTCAGAACTGTGTGATAGAAACTCGTAATTTTCACTTTTTTTCTTAGAATCACATGATACAAACTCACAATTCTGACTTTTTTTCAGAATTGCGTAATACAAACTTGCAATTTTCACATTTTTCTCAGAATCGCATGATACAAACTCACAATTCTGACTTTTTTTTCAGAACTGCATGATAGAAACTTGCAATTTTTACTTTTTTTCTCAGAATCACATGATACAAACTCACAATTCTGACTTTTTCAGAATTTCATGATACAAACTTGCAATTTTCACTTTTTTTCTCAGAATTGCATGATACAAACTCACAATTCTGACTTTTTTCAGAATTTCATGATACAAACTCGCAATTTTCACCTTTTTTCTCAGAATTGCATAATATAAACTCACGGTTCAGACTTTTTTTCAGAATTGCGTGATAAACTCGTAATTTTCACTTTTTTTCAGAATCGTGTGATACAAACTGTTTTTTTTTTACTTTTTTCTCAGAATCATACAATGCAAACTCACAATTCTGACTTTTTTCAGAATTGCGTGATACAAACTCGCAATTTTCACTTTTTTTCAGAATCGTGTGATACAAACTCACAATTCCAAGTTTACATCTCACAGTTCTGAGTTTATATCACACAATTCTAACTTTGTAACTCACAACTGTGAGTTTATATCAAGTAATGCTGAATTGTGTGCAGTTTTTTTTTAAGAATTGTGAAACTCGCTATTTTTACTTTTTTCTCAGAATCGAATGATACAAACGCGCAGTTCTGACTTTTTTCAGAATTGTGGGGTATAAACACGCAATTGCAAGAAAATGTCAGAATTGCGTGATACAAACTAGTAATTCTGACTTTTTTGCTCAGAATTGTGTAAAACAAACTCACAATTCTCACTTTTTTCAGAATTGCATAATACACACTCTCTACTCTTTTTTCTCAGAATTTTGGGATATAAACTCGCAATAGCAAGAAAAAAATCAGAATTGCGAGATACAAACTCGCAATTACCTTTTTTTCTCAGAATTGCGAGTTTAAATCTCACAGTTCTGATTTTATAACTGACAACTGTTGTTTATATCATGCAATTCTGAGAAAAAATTGAGAAGTGCAAGTTTGTATCATGTAATTCTGAAAAAAAAAAAAGAAGCAGGTTTACACATTTTCATGTTATATTTTCTAAATATATAGTGCTATAAATTGATTCAAGTTTTCAGTCATATGAATTACATGATGAAAAGCAGCTTCGTCTGCGCCGATAGCTGTGTGGGGAGCACCGACATACAGCGCCGTTGCGCTCTGGGCGTCCTGAGTTCGAATCCCAGCTCAAGGACCTTTCCCAATCCCACCCCCCTCTCTGTCCCACTTCACTTCCTGTCAAGTCTCATCTGTCCTGTCACAACAAAGGCAAAAATGCCAAAAAAAAAGATCTTTAAAAACGCATCTTTCAAGATCTTTTTTTTTTTTTTTTTTTTTTTTCCTATTTTCTGAAGAAAATAAAAATCAGGCATTTTATATAAACTTCTGATGGTTAATTTTAATGAAAAAAAAAAATGTAAATACAATAAAATAAAATTCTATACTATTTTGCTTAAAAGTTAAACAAGAAAACCAGTATGAATACTGCAAGTGAATGTAGGCATAACAACATTATAATGTACAGTATGAAAATGGATATTCATTTTGAGATTTAACATTATTAAATTATTATTGTTTTAAGGATTAACTTTGAGTGCTAGATTACAGCAAAATGTAATTTGAAGGTGAAAATAGAAGAACTAAATATCTAACTGACTGATCAATAAAAAAAATAGAAAAAAATCTGATATATTGTCAATTACTTATGCAATGGTCAGATCATTCGACTTGAATCTTGTAGTTCCTCATAACGTAAAGCAGCCAACTGATGAGTGACTTTGTTTATTTTACTAGCCACTTATTTCTTGCATTTGAGTATTAATTCTGACTCAGGCTTTAAGCAGCTGCCCTCGAATGCCAGCATATGTAAAAATGTCAGAGGTGAACGGCCTGGTTTTTTGCGGTTTTTAGGGTTGCAAATGAAAAAGAGGATTGCAGAAGACCCGTTGGGACGGGGGCCGGCCGAAGGGGGGAAGCTGGTGGCATTTGGTGCCAGGACAGAGCGAGAGACAAACAACATCATGTGCTGTTGTTTACACTCAGCCGCTGTGCTGTCATAGACGAGACCTACTAAAGAGCTGACCTACTTAAAAGCCTCCTAAAATAAAACTCACTAGTGTCTCAGGACCGATGCACTGGCGGGCAGGCTGGAAAGCAGGCCAGCACATCACAGCTTTCTTTTCCTCTTCTCCTCTCCCGACGGAGAAGCGTTTTATCGCATCCTTCGCAGAGCAGAAATAAAATGTTATTAAAGGGGTTTTATTCGAGACCGGAATAGAAGCGATTTGCCTTTAAACGATTTTGGCCTGAGGGGCGTCCACTCGTCCATCTGTCTTATGTGCTTATGACGTCAGATTTCCTAAAACTCTTCCATCGTTTTGCACAGGAAGTGTCTTGCGTTTACAGTTGGGGTGAAGGCACAGTAGAATTACTCACCGGGAACACATTGTGACTTCGGTGATCTGGCCCACAGAATAAACAGTGGTTAAACAAGAGCAATGTATCTCTTGTTGCGTTAATTATTAAGCAGCCCCTTCCTTACTTTGCTAGATTGGCCCGTCTGCCTCTCACTTTGCAGCCGAGCGAATCGCCGGGGTCATCTGAGGTATAGCCAATGTGTCAGAGTCATCCACACTCACCAATCTGTCTGGAATGACCTGGTTATATTTAGTAAAATGCATTTGAGCTCATGTGACTTGAAGGATATGGTTTAAAGGAATCATTTACAGCAGCTCCATATGATAATGCATGTGTTTTCCTCTGACAAATGCACAAATGCACGATTCTTAGAATCGTTCCAAACCTGTATGACCTTCTTTCTTGTGTGGAACAAAAAAGGTGAACTTTTGAAGAAGATCCTGACTGCTCTTTTCCATTAAAAAATTAATGGGGACTGGAACTTTCAAACCTTTTCATGAATGGTCCGTGCTTTATAAAGTTGAGGTCAAAAGTTTACATCCCCTTTTCAGAATCATTAAAAATGTTACTAATTTTACCAAAATAAAAGGGATCATACAAAATGCATGTTATTGTTTATTTAGTACTGACCTGAATAACATATTTCACGTAAAAGATGTTTACATATAGTACACAAGAGAAAACAATAGGTGGATTAATTTATAAAAATGATCCGGGTCAAAAGTTTACATCCCCTTGATTCTTAATACTGTGTTGTTACATGAATGATCCACAGCTCTATTTTTTATTTTTTTTTGATAGTTCTTCATGAGTGCATTGTTTGTCCCTAACAGTTAAACTGCCCGCTGTTCTTCAGAAATATTCTTCAGGTCCCACATTTTTTTTTTTATTGTTGTTGTTTTTTCCGCATTTCTGTGTATTTGAACCCTTTCCAACAATGACTGTGTGATTTTGAGATCCATCTTTTCATACTGAGGACAACTGAGGGACTCATATACAACTATTACAGAAGGTTCAAACACTCACTGAAGCTCCAGAAGGAAAAACAATGCATTAAGAACTGGGGGGTGAAAACTTTTGGAATTTGAAGATCAGGGTAAATTTAACTTATTTTGTCTTCTGGGAAACATGTAAGTATCTTCTGTAGCTTCTGTAGGGCAGTACTAAATGACAAAAATATGATATTTAGGCAAAATAAGATAAATGTACACATCTCAATTCTGTTCAAAAGTTTTCACCCCCAGCTCTTAATGCATGGTTTTTCCTTCTGGAGCATCAGTGACCGTTTGAACGTTCTGTAATGGTCATTTTCTAATATTTTCTAAAATTTATTTTACTAGATAAGACACTTATTCCTTGGCTGGGATTGTTTCGTGATCTTTAAAGCTGCATTGCATCTGCAGTTTTGACTTTCAACCCATCAATCCCCATTGAAGGCCACTATATGGAGAAAAATCCTGAAATGTTTTCCTCAAAAACCTTAATTTCTCTTCAGCTGGAGAAAGAAAGATATGAACATCATGGATGACAAGTTGGTAAATAAATTATCTGGGTATTTTTATTCTGGAAGTGAACTAATCCTTTAAAAGGGCTGATACTGATGTTATATTCATTGATAAAGGCCTCAAAAAAAGTGATTTTTCTACAATGACCCGACTGTAACTAAACAGGTTGTATTGGCCAGACCTCAGCAAGCTTGTACCCCCCACCATCTCCGCTAAGACTGATTGTCTCAGTGGTGCTGCAGATTTCCCAGCATGCCCCTTCATCACACAGTGACTAATTCCTATTGTGCTATAACTTGAATGCAAAGAGATGAAGTCCTTTCGGCCCGTCAGGAGGCAGAATAAAACGCTCCTGGCATCACGGGGTGTCCACAGTTTTGGCTAAGTCACTCATTGTTTGGAAAAGCACATATTCACGTGCACATCTCCGGCTGTGATTCTAGTGTCCGTGAGCTTTTACGAGCGAGAGAGTCAGAGCAGCAGGATTTCTATATTGCCCGTGTCTCTATTCAAAAGTTAGTGGTTGAAGTAGTTAGTATGTAATTAGATTCTGGAGATGTTTGCGGAGAACTTTAAGGAGTGCTGAATTAAACTGCAGTCTTTTTGTGTCGTTTACAATGTAAATAAAACTGAATCTCAGTGTGGGACTCAAAAGGAAAAAAAAAAAAGAAAAGTGACTTGTTTCTGGATGCTGGGATTAACACTTTAACTCTCTTCTGGTTTCTTGGAGACATGGGTATTTGATTTTGGTGAAATAAATCTTCCTTAGACTTATTTTCAAGACGATATAGATACCTGTGGTTCATCATTTTCGCTCTGATATTATGTAACATTTCAGTCTCGCTTGCAAAACCTGCCAGATTCCTTTCCAGTCGCCACAAAAGAAACAGGATTTCGCAATATGTCTCTGTGTCTTTATCAGAAAGAACCTCCTGTTCAGTGAATTAGCTCGGAACAGGTGAATCTACCCAGTTTGTTCTGAGATAAAGAGATTAGATGTATTTGTTGTGCTTGTTTACATAGCTGTCATGTTTACATCTCCTTCTCACTGTGGCCTTTTTTACCAAACATTGCTTTCTATTCAAGTAAGCTTTCTATTCACAGACTAGAATGGCCAAGTCAATGGCCCTATCGTATATAGCCTGTTTGATATAAAAGCATATAATTTCAAGCATATGAAAGGGTTGGCTTCTTTCATGTGCCTTTATGAACTATTCCACTATAGCAGCATTTCCTTTTGTTTGTTTCACAAAACCTGTCATGAGCATGTCCAGGTCACATTATTATTTTATTTATTTATTTATTTTATTTTATTATTCTACAATACATTTTAGTATTGTTTGTGTGTTGTAAACTGTGAGCAATAATTTGTTTTAGTTTTAGAAAATGTTTTTTAAGACAATTTAGAAAATTGAAAATTGTAGAAAATGGGTTTAGAAAATTATCTGTTTAAACTATAAATCTATTATTTCATTATCTTTTGGTTTGTTTTACCGTTTATTTATTATAAAGGTATTTCAAAACATGTCATGCATGAACATATTCAGGTCACATTTCACCCCAAAATAGAAAAAGAAAAAAAAAAAAGTAATAATATTATATTATATTATTATATATTTTGTATAAATAAATAATTTCAGTTTTACACTGAAAAAAAATAAAATTTTACAAGGTTAATTGCATTTTAACATTTATTTATTACGAAAATAAGAACATTTCCCCACAAATTCTCATCCAGTCTGTTCCCAGTATTCTTGTTTGTATATTTAACTTTAAGGCAGGAAACAAATACCACCAAAAGTACTACCTATGATAAAATGTAAATAATAATACTATTATTATGTATATTTATTATTACTATCCTGTGTGTCCAGATGTTTCGAATCTTCTTATATGTTTATTTATTTGTTTGTTTGTTCAAAACTTTACACAAATTATAGGCAGTACACAAATACTACCATGACTTAAAATTAAAAAATGTTAATAAATAATAAAATGTACAATTAAATAATAATAATAATAATAATAATAATAATAATAATAATAAGTATTATTATTATTATTATTATTATTATTATTATTATTATTATTAATTATCCAGTGTCCAGATGTTTTGAATCTTCTTTTAATTGATTTTAATTAATTTTATTAATTTGTTTGTTTATAGTTTAACATAAATCAAAGACAGTAAACAAATACTACCATGACTTAAACATGTAAAATAATAACAATTATTATTATTATTATTGTTGTTGTTGTTGTTGTTGTTGTTGTTGTTTTGTTTATTATTGTTGTTGTTGTTATTTATTTTATTTTTAATCTATCTATTTATTTAATTAACATGAATTAAAGGCAAAATATTACCATGACTTAAAATATTTAAAATGTTAATAAAAAGTAACTAATTATTATTATAAATAATTATTATTAATACTACTACTACTACTAATAATAATAATAATGAAATTTTGCA
The DNA here is from genome assembly GCA_036247105.1 of Cirrhinus mrigala. Classification (NCBI taxonomy): domain Eukaryota; kingdom Metazoa; phylum Chordata; class Actinopteri; order Cypriniformes; family Cyprinidae; genus Cirrhinus; species Cirrhinus mrigala. Next base: position 14,836,071 of record CM070021.1, read on the forward strand.
TTACAGTATTGAGAATTTTTCCTTTGCATCATGTTGTTGACATTTGGGAGGTGCACATACTTTATTGTCATGAAAATAATGTCACAGTACAAAATGAAATATGACCTGGACGTGTTATTGACAGGTTTCTTGAGATCCACCCATGTGTTGTCGTCTTGTGGAATGTGCTCAGAATTTGTTTCACCAGTGTCATTTCATACATTCAACACTCCGCTTCCCTCAGAACTGTACTTTGAGGTCTGAATTGTTCAGATAGTTTTGAATTCCTTCCTCTTCCTAGAATATTACACAAACCTGCATGTGGTTCCTAGAAAAGTTTGACGTTCTCGCGCTCCGCTTACTAGCGCTGTGGGAATTGGATTAAGTCTCTGGCCTTTCTTCTAATTCACAACTTTGTAGTCATCGGATGTCAAGGGGTCAACTGACCAGTGTGAAAGGCAAATCCACTCTCTATTGTACAGTGAGGGGCCGGAGCAGAGTTTCCCTTCAGCTGCCGGCCCTCTTCAGCCTGGGAAAAATGGGGGAGGCAGCATGTCAATTAGGAATTAATTTTCTACCGCTCTGAAAAGGTCTCAGCAACTTTTTAAAAAAGGCTTAATTGGCAGGACGATCAAATGGGGGTGAGAAACAGTCTGCTGTGTCAATAAAAATCAGCTTTGAGGTGTATTGATTTATAGACTGATAGAAGACAAATACATATGGCCTTTTGTACACTCCTGTGTAGTTTAATAGGATGCATTATGCACTCCAGTAGGTTTATATTCGATGTACTTCTTTAATTAGAGGCTATAGTATTAAAAGCCTGCATCTGAATCATTCTGTAATGTCATTAAACTCCTCATCTTAGCTATATCAAGCATTCTTGACTCTCATTGGATGGAAACGCTAATGAGGTCGGATGCAAAAATGTATAAATGTTGCTCATTAGGATGGTTCAGACAGAAGCGTGACTCACAGTTAAGGGTTTATGTATGTGAAGTGTGCTGTCAGTTGGGGTCATTTGAGGAAACCGTCTGCGTCATTAGTTGTTGTTACACAGTGCGCCCCCTGCTGGCCTATATCGTGACACTTAGCAAATGCCACCTCTCAGACCAAACAGATTGACAGTACTAATTACACTGTCATATAAACAACTTTTTGCTTTATGCATATCAGTGTATATCGATGCATATTTTAGATGTTGTCAGTTTACTGCAAAGCTCAAAATTGAGTCTAGAGTCAGTGTGAGAAAGTTTCATGCCACTTGAAGCATCTGACACTCTTATAGCACTTCATCATGCTGCATGTTCCTTTATGCCTTGCAAATCTACACATTCGGATGTTATTATTATTGTTATTAATGTAGGAATTGTTAAAATTGCATTACTGATTTGTGAAAATGCAGTTAAAATGGGTACATTTATTTATTTATTTATTTATTTATTTATTTATTTATTTATTCTGTAAATCATTTTATCATTGTTTGTATTGTAAATTGGACAAATCTGTTAAAACTGTAATAATAATCTATAGTTTTGGACTCATTTTAAATGGTAATATTAATTATTATTTTTTCTTATTATTATTTTATTTTTTTATTGTTAATTATTTTTCAAATGTATTTTATTATTGTTTGTGTTATAAATTGTGACAATTCCAATAATGATTGTGTTAATTATGGACAAATTAGTTATAATTGCAAATATTTTTGTTATAGTTTTGGAAAAATCTGTTTAAATGGTGAAATCCATTCTCACCAAATCCATATTTTATTTTATTTTATTTTATTTTATTTTATTTTATTTTACAAAAATTATTGCAATAGTTTTGGACAAATCAGCTAAAATTGCAAAAATGATTTGTTATAGTTTTGGAGAAATCAGTTTAAATTGTAAAATCAATAATTGTACTTTATTTTACAGTTTATCAGTTATAAAATTATTTCATTTTTTATTTTATTTCAATTTATTATTTCATATATATATATATATGTATATATATATATATATATATATATATATATATATATATATATATATATATATATATATATATATATATATATATATATATGTATATATATATATATATATGTATATATATATATATATGTATATATATATAATATTATTTAATATATAATTTTTGTGGCAAGGCCAGTGTAAATTTTGGCGGGGTAAGAAAATCAATTTTTATTTTATTTTATTTTATTGTATTTTATTTTATTTCTATTTTTTATTTTTTTTTTTGTATTTATTTTATTTTATTTTATTTTATTAAAAAAATAATGCAATGGTTTTGCACAAATCTCTTAAAATTGGAATAATGATTTGTTATAGTTTTGTAGAAATCAGTTACATCATAAAATCAGGTACTTTATTTTATTTTAATTTATTATTTTTTTAAAGAAAAAAATCATTTTTGTGGTAAGGCCAGTGAAAATGTTGGCAGGGTAAGAAAATCTTATTTTTATTTTATTTTATTTTATTTTATTTCAACAATTTATCTATTATAAAATTATTATATTTTTATTTATTTTAATTTATTATTTCACTTTAAGAAATAGAGGAGGACAGTGAAAAGGCCAGTGAAAATGCTGTCAGAGTAAGACATTTTTTATTTTATTTTATTTTATTTTATTTTATTTTAGTTATTAAAAATTATTGCAATAGTTTTGGATAAAACAGTTAAAATTGCAATAATGATTTGTTATAGCTTTGGAGAAATCAGTTTAAATTGTAAAATCAATAATTGTTTTATTTTACAATTTATATAATATAAAATTAAGTAAAATTCTTAATCACTATCCTAATGGGGCCAGCTGAAAAAAAATGCTTACAGTTATGCCCATCGTTTACAGTGTATAAACATAAGGCTTATGCTGAGTTCCTCACAGGTTTGAATCCTCTGCCAACACCTTTTTCTGTGCCCTGACCCTCATTAAGTGTTGTGAAAGGAAAGGCTTGTTCTGAATGAATACTGACATCCCATAGCACTGTACACTTCTCTTTTCTCACCCTCGCTCTCTCTCTCTCTATTTTTTTTTCTAAACCTCTCTGTCTTGCACTCAAAGACCTTCAGAGACCTTTGCCTCTGTAATGCATTTCAGAAGATTTTTTTCACCTTTACATGAGACAAGGTCATGATTGTTTATTTCTATAAGTTCCCTATACAGTACCACAAATTTTTAGTTTTCTCTCAAAATAAAAAGTTCAGTTTAGCTACATTAACTAAATCTAATGCATTCAAGATTCAACTTTATTCATGCATAATTCCATTCAGGCCACAATTTCTGTGCAGTTGTAGAAAAGCACGCCCTCAAACTTTCTCTCATCACCATTCTGATCGTTTTCCCCCAGCTATTTATTAATTGTCCAGTAATTGTGTGCGAATCGAGTCTTTAATGATTAACCGTGCACCTCCGACAGCAGAATAAGGTAGGACACAATCCCGCGGTCGCGTCTTAATGAGGGACTGCTGAGAGTCTTTTGTGTCGTGGAAAAGCCACCTCAGCAGCAGTGCGCTTTAAAAGCCAGAGGAGTCACACAGATTAGCAGAGTAAGAGGTGGACCTGTGGACGTGTAAACAATAGAGCGGGTCATTCATACTCTAAGCCTGATTGTCCTCCCACTGTCCAGATGGCCTGCCGAATAAATTATACCAGTAGGTACAATGCATTCCAGCGCTGGGGCTTTAGGCACAACTGTTTGTGGAGTCACACAGAGCTTTTTTGCTTGTTCTAACGATTATTAACAAGTACGAGCGGTCAGCGGTTTGTCGTCTGTAAATGAAATCCTTGAGAAAGTAAGAAAGGAGGGGCGACGGTAATGACAGACGAAGGGTCATGTGAACACAAGATGCTCAAAGCAAAACACAGTAGAGACAGAAAGATCCAGTGGTGTTAAGAGTTTTGCCATGTACATGTGCATGATTGTTTTTAGATAATTTAAATGTCATTGTCGTTTTTTCATTTTACAGTACATAAATTATTTGATTTATATATGAAGTTGAAGTCAAAAGTTTACATACACCTTGCAGAATCTGCAAAATGTCAATTATTTTACCAAAATAGGAGGGATCATACAAAAAGCATGTTTGTTTTTTTTGTTTAGTACTGACCTGGATAAGATATTTCATAGAAGACATTTAAATATAGTCCACAAGAGAAAATAATAGATGAATTAATAAAAAATGACCCCGTTCAAAAGTTTACATACACTTTGCACAATCTGCAAAATGTCAATTATTTTACCAAAATAGGAGGGATCATACAAAATGCATGTTTGTTTGTTTGTATTTAGTACTGACCTGGATAAGATATTTCATAAAAGACATTTACATATAGTCCACAAGAGAAAATAATAGTTGAATTGCAAAAAAAATTACCCTGTTCAAAAGTTTACATACGCTTGATTCTTAATACTTTGGTGATGAATGATCCACACCTGTGTTTGTTTTGCTTTCTTCTTGAAAAATCTTCCAGGTCCCTAAAATTCAGTTTTTTCAGCATTTTTGTGTATTTGAACCCTTTCCAACAATGACTGTATGATTTTGAGATCCATCTTTTCACACTGAGGACAACTGAGGGACTCAGTTGGAAACACGATGCATTAAGAGCCAAGGTTGAAAACTTTTGAACAGAATGAAGATGTGTATATTTTTCTTATTTAAATATATATATATGCACCGTGTTTCCTTCTGAAGCATCAGTGAGTGTTTGAACCTTCTGTAGGAGCTGATAATCACTAAAAACTCACAGATCATGTTTTCATGCCATTTTCAGTCTTATTTTGATGTAAAAAGTGGTTTTATCTAAATGTGTGAGCTGTTAACATACTTTTTTTTAAATTAGTCTTCCCATTAACGCCATTATGTTGTTCATTCAGACTGATTTTTGCGAATGTGGAATGCGCCAGTAAACAAGAGGTGGGATTTATCACATGAACCAATCACGGCCGAACATAACTACACTGTAAAAAACAATTTGTTGAGTCAACTTAAAATAATTTGTAACCTGGCTGCCTTAAAATTTTAAGTTCAGTCAACTCAAAAAAGTTGAAATTATACTAAGTGACAACTTGGATGTGTGAGTTGAATCAACTTAAAATTTTAAGGCAGCTGGGTTACTTGCCCATAAGTTTAGCAAACACAAATATCTAAGTTGTTACTTAGTAAAACTTAACATTTCAAGTTGACTAAACTTGTTTTAGTTGACTGAACTTAAAATTTTAAGGCAGCAGTGTAACAAATTATTTTAAGCTGACTCAACAAATTGTGTTTTTTATTTTTTACAGTGTAGTCGTATCCAATTACGTGACCTTCCCTCATTCATTCTCAATTACCCCCCACCAAACTCATCGCACGCTTTAAGGGGTCTGTTAAAACTTAATGGGCTCAGGGGAGGCGAGAAAGACACGGACTGTGTTTCTTTAGATAAATGAGTGATTTGTAGACTTTCAAATGTTATATATTTTGTAATATTGCCGTTGTTTTATTTTTGTACTATGAATTTTTTTCTCATCCAATATTTTGAGGAGGCACTGCCTCCCTTGTCTCCTTGACGGAAACACCCCCGATATACATATACATACATCTCATCTTACAAAATTCCCATGGAGCAAAGATGGCAGAAATTGAGTCATATACATCCAAATCTGCATGCTCCAGCTGAGCAACTGCCATTGAGATGATGGGAATGCCAATCCCAGGTATATTAGAGCGCCTCAGGCCCGAACTGTGGCAGACAGGGGACATTATTTTCTCATTTGGTGCTATAAAAATGCCACAGTGCAGCTTTGATTCGGAGCCAGCGCAGTCATTCCAGTGATGATGTGTTTATTCTGTTCTTGAGACGCATGTTTGTTTCTTGTATTTACAATCCACGTTAGTAAATCGCATCCAGTTCGGAATCATGGCAGAGTTATATTCGCTGCGGCTGGTGAGCTTGCAAGCCAGAGGGATAAATGTGTTTACTCTTGAAGTATTTGTCCCCTCCAAACGAAATGAAACTCTGGCTTTGACAGCTCCCCCTCTTTGTGTGTGAATCATCTGTATCTGATCTCCCTGCACTAATTCCAATTTAATTGCCTGTTGCCTGCAGGCTCCTCAATAGTGGTAACAAATGGTTTGATTTTGTAGTCCTCATCAGGCAGCATTTTAAATGCAGCACTCTAACCCCACTCGAATGCCAATGAAGGCACCGAACAGCCTCGTGTTTACTAATGCTCGTCCTCCCCCCGCGCTCTCGTCTCTGTTCCTCTCATATCTGATTAAAGGGGATTTGTAAGAATCGGCGAGATGCGTGCAGCCTCTCTCTCCATTGTAAACGATATTGGGCCAGAACGGGCGGTCTCGGCTTCTTGTGTATTTTCGTTTTAAGAGGCGAAGATGTTCTGTGGCGGATAACGCCGTTTAATCTGTTTAAACGAAGTTTTGACATTAAAGTTCAGGTGTGATGTGGGAAGGTGGCTCTGGCTCTGCATGTGAAATAGGAGCCGGTGCTTTATATGAATTTTTAAAGCGTGCTTTATGATTAATGTGTTATCTTCAAGAGAGTGTATCTTCATTAATTCTACATAAGCGAGGCTAAAGGAATATCCTAGACACAACAGAGAAAAACATGCCTTTGTGGCCTTTTGAGCTCCATGTCTAGACTGAATGGTTAATAGATGATGAGTGTTTTCTTCATTAGTGGTGTTGGCTTGCATCGCCATTACTATCAATCATGTTTACGATTAACTCTAAGTATTAAACTTGAGTGCTTTTAAGTATTAAAGAAGTCCACTTCCAGAACTAAAATTTACAGATGATGTACTCACCCCCTTGTCATCCAAGACGTTCATGTCTTTCTTTCTTCCGTCGTAACGAAATTATCTTTTTTGAGGAAAACATTTCAGGATTTTTCTCCATATAATGGACTGATATAGTGCCCCGATTTTGAACTTCCAAAATGCAGTTTAAATGCGTCTTCAAACGATCCCAATTTTTTTTAAACGATCCCAGCTGAGGAAGAAGGGTCTTATCTAGCGAAACGATCGGTTATTTTCGTAAAAATAATACAATTTAAATACTTTTTAATCTCAAACGCTCGTCTTGTCTTGCTCTGCCTGAACTCTGTGTATTCTGACTCAAGACAGGGTATGTCGAAAAACTCCAATCATATTTTCTCCCTCAACTTCAAAAATCATTTCAAAATCATCCTACATCGCTGCAGAAGTACCGACCCAGTCTTTGCAAAGTGAACATGCAAAGAAGATCAAACACCCTTAACAAAAAAAGGTAAAACAGCGATACAGGACAATTTCGAAGTTGAGGGAGAACATGAGATGGGAGTTTTTCGACATACCCTAACTCTCATGAACTGGAAAAAAAACAGTTCAGGCAGAGTAATACAAGACAAGCGTTTTACATTAAAAAGTATGTAAATTGTATTATTTTTATGAAAATAACCGATCGTTTCACTAGATAAGACCCTTCTTCCTCAGCTGGGATCGTTTACAACCGCATCTGGGATCGTTTGAAGCCGCCTTTTTTAAGTTCAAACTCGGAACACCATAGAAGTCCATTATATGGAGAAAAATGCTGAAATGTTTTCCTTAGAAAACATGATTTCTTTACGACTGAAGAAAGAAAGACATGAACATCTTGGATGACAAGGGGGGAAATCTTTGTTCTCCTTTAACTGGAACATTTGAATTAGTTTTTTGGCAAAACTGCCAAAAATTACATGAAATAACCTGACTATACTGTATGATTTACATCCACACAACGGTATAATCAGAATTTATGTAAGAAACATCTCAACTCAGTCTCATCTGGAGATTATTTTAATGCGCTCATTGATATTTTTGTTTTGTAGTCATTGCATTCTGGGACAGGTGGGTGCTTTCTTTCGTCTCACATCTGCCTGCTGCTCCTTGACCTTTGACCCCTCTCACACGAGCCACATAATGAGCCAAACCACCCAACTTAAATTTTTCCCCTCCATTTTATCCTTTCTTTATCTTTGAAAGCCCATGTGTGTCATATCATAGCATTTAATATATTTTCTCTTAATTTTATGTTAGGGGTGTAACGGTACACATATTCATAAAAAAAAAAAAAAAAACGCAGAAAGACATCAATAAAACAGCATGTCATGTTGACAAAAAATGTCACGTTGCATGAAATGTACCTTTCATGTGTCTACAGCTAGTTAGCTCACTAGAGAAATTAAGTCTATAGAAAAGCATTTCATGAAATTTTAGACTATATACTCATTATATTTTACTTTACCTGTTAGTGATGTCTTTATTATTTAATGCATATTTAAAAATTAATCTGTCATTAAACAAGTTAAGACAGCCACTGTGTTACTGAATATATTTCAACAAATAGAAATGTTATCTTTTAATAGGTTAATTTAAATTTTTTGCATACATTTTTATTATTATTTTTTTTATTTGAGTTTTGATTATTATATTTAAAAATAAAATGTAATTAAATTTAAGTTTGGGCTCTGTTGTTAATTGTAACCTTATAGTAATGTAAAAGGGCTGCCTATAGTTTAAAGCATAAGCTGAGGTAACTGTATGTGTTTTACTAAGTTGATATTTTAGATTTAAAAACACTAAAAACAAAGAAATAAAACCATTTTTTAATAGAAATTCATGAATTATTATATAGTTCCCTGGAATACTTCTGGTTGGTTACAGCATTCTATTAATAAAGGCTGAATTTATTTTAAAAATAAGCATTATAATTAGTTTTCTTATCTTTATTAGTATTTTATGTAATACTAAAAAGTTCTTATAATTATTTTCTATATACACTGCTGTTTATTTGATCTAAAATACAGTAATATATATATATATATATATATATATATATATATATATATATATATATATATATATATATATATATATATGTTATATCATATTATTGCTGTCAAATCAATTAATCTTGATTATTCGCAACTAATCGTGATTAATCGCATCCAGAGTTTGTGTTTGCATAATGTGTGGGTGTGTATATATGTGTGTGTGTGTATATATATATATATATATATATATATACTATACATACACACACACACACACACACACACACACACACATATATATATATATATATATACATAATGTAAATACAAACTTTTATTTTGAATGTAAATGATCGTGATTAATCACAATTAATCGATTTGACAGAACTAATGTGTCACATGATCCTTCAGAAATCATTCTAATATGCTGGTTTGCCTCTTAAGAAACATTTCTTATTATCATTGAAGCTTAAAACAGTTGTGCTACTTAATATTTTAATACTTTATATAAACCCTGGTACTTTTTATCATAAACCTGTTAAAACTAATGAAATTCCTTTGCCGTGACTATTATTGTTTGAATTGCATTTTACTAAATTGCACTTCCTGTATTTCATTCAGATTCCAATTCAAAATTGTATAGCATGTGTGCAGTGCAATCCACATTCCCATTCAAAGAGATAGTTCACCCAAAAAATCTGTCAGTAATTGCTTACCCTCACGTCGTTTTAGAGAGAAAAATAATTATATTCTATAATTATAATAATTATATAAAAATAATTAAATGTCGAGGACTGATGCGGTAGAGAAGAAATTGTTGAATAAAGTCGTTATTTTTGTTTTCTTTGTGCACAAAAAGTATTCTCATGGCTTTGTAACATTACGATTGAACCACTGATGTCACATGGACTATTTTGACAATGTTCTTACTACCTTTCTGGGCCTTGAACGTGTCAGTTGCGTTGATGAATGAAGATGAATGAAGGTCTTACAGGTTTGGAATGACATGAGGGTGAGTTATTATGTGACAGAATTTTCATTTTTTGTTAATCTGTCCCTTTAAACTCTGTATTTTGCCCAACCCTGATGTCTCTATTTTGGAGAACACAGTAGACACTTACTTTTTTTTAAATGTTCTCATCATTTTGACGAGTAGGAGTAGCTGGTGACAAGTCTTTTTCTCCTGTTGTGTGTCTGGGCGAGGTGTAGTGTGGGTAACGGGCAGCTCTGGAGTCTGTGGGAAACAGAGCAGAGCAGCTGCTGAGGAGAGCCGAGTCTCTGACACTCACTCTGAGAGAGGAGCTGGCTCCATTAACAGCCCTATTCACCCGGCTTAAGCTACTCTGTCAGCCACTTCAGAACCATTAAAGCTCTGCTGGGAGCTAGACACAGAAAACGAGGGAGACAGAAGGAGACAGAGAGAGAGAGAAGAATGAGGAAAAATAGAAGCAGGGGGATGCTCTCAGAGGAACTGAGTGATGGTATAAATAGTTGGAGTTGTAGAGGTAAATTATTCCTAAAGACATTAAACAGTAGTGAAGCTAAGCTCCCTCTCTCTCGTCCCCTCGTTCTTTCTCTTTCTTTACCACAGTCGTCTCATATATTTATGCCCGTGCTGGATTGCCTCGGTTATTTTTTCTTCTAAAAAGAGCTGACAACACAAATATCTGTTATGTGTCTGATATAATGAGGCTCAAGAATGTGTCATCATTCGTATTTCTGTAGTATTTCACCGTGAGATTTGCCTTGAATGTTTTTCTTTTGCCTTTCTTCTTGTGATTCTTTAGCTACAGTGGCATCCAAGAGATCATGAAAATCCCTCCATTTTGCATTCTTTTTAAATTGAATACATTTCAAATGGTAATGAAATTTCAGCATAACAATCTGGTATGACAACCAACCTAAAACTGTTTTGAATTTAATTATTTCAAATACTAATACTAATACTAATGCTAATAATATTCCCTAAATTTATTTTATTCCAAAAATAATTGCAATAGTTTTGGACAAATCAGATAAATAAAATTATTTAATTTTATTTTACAATTGATCTATTATAAAATAAAATGATTAGTAGTAGTAGTAGTAGTAGTAGTAGTAAGTACTTTTTAATTATTTTATTTTATTTTATTATTTGATTGTATTCCAAAAATGATTGCAATCATTTTGGACAAATCAGATAAATAATTTTTTTTAATTTTTATTTTGCAATTTATACAGTCTTTTCATTTTAAATAAATACATATATAATATAAATACATATATAATACATGTATAAATACATATATAAATAAATAACCCTATTTTATTTTATTTTATTTTGTTTAACCATCTTATCTAATCTTTAAAAAAGGAGTTCATGATTATTATTATTATTATTATTATTATTATTATTATTATTATTATTATTCCCTAACCGTACTTATTTGTTTGTTTGTTTATTTGTTTGTTTGCATTCCAAAACATGGACAAATCAGATAAATAAAATAACTTTATTTTATTTTATTATTTCATTTAAAATAAATGAAATAAATAATAATAATAATAATAATAATAATTCCTAATCCTATGTTTTTTATATTATTTTACCAAGAACATGTAACCATCTTTAAAAAGGAGTTCATTAACAATGCATTTCAAAAATGATTGCAATAGTTTTGGATAAATCAGATAAATAAAACAACTTTATTTTATTTTATTATTTCTTTTAAAATAAATTAATAAAATAAAGCAAATAATAATAATAATTCCTAATTTTATTTAATTTAATTTTATTTAATTTTATTTTATTGAACCAAGAACATCGAACCATCTTTAAAAAAAGAGTTCATGATCAATGATGCAAATTTATCCCATTTGATTAGTGACCTAGAAAAAGTGCAAAATCTGAAATGTTTCTTTTTCTTTTTTACATTTTGCTAATTTCTTTCTTTTTTAAATAACAAAAGTCCTAAAACTTGTTACTTTTGTATCCCTTATGCTATTCAAAAACTTTCAAGGTTGAATATCTTCTGAATGGCCCTCCGTAATCAATGTCGGCTCTTAAAACTCAAAGAGAATGGAAGAGAAATCGTGCAACTTGTCTAAGTACATTTACACAAAACTCACATTACAGACGAGCTGTCAGTGAAGTGTAGAGGTTCATTTTTATGTGTCTCAGGCACTAATGGTTTTTTTTTTTCAGTCTGAGCTCTGTCGTAAATGCTGATTGATTGAGTGAGAAGTCAATCCCAGCCTGCTGTTCACGAGCCTACCACTGGGCTTTCACAAAGATTTTAAATTAGAGACAGCTTTACTTGAAAGATACATTATTGATTGGCCATAGATACTGAAAGCACTGTTTTTTTTTTTTTGCTGTGGAGAAAAGAGAAACTAAAACAATACATCTAAGTCTCTTTAACCCCATCTATTATTAAGCATACAAACTTACTCATTCATTTTACTAAAATGTACTTCACATTAAAATGGATGGAATCCAAATTCTGCATTCTTTGCACTACAAAACTGATTGAACTCCCAAACTTTTTCTCTTTGTTTCTCATCTTCAGGCTCAGACATGGCAGTGTTTTGTCTCCTATGTGGAAAGCGTTTCCAGACCCAGAAGGCTTTGCAGCAGCACATGGAGATTCACGCCGGCATGCGCAGCTACGTCTGCAGCGAGTGCGAACGCACATTCCCGAGCCACACGGCGCTCAAACGCCATCTCCGCTCACACACAGGTGAGCTTTACCTGAACATTCACTCACTCGCGCCGCCAATATCTGAGTCATCTAAAAGCACATTAACAGCTTCACACTTCCATGAAATGCAGAAAAGGGCAAGCGGGCCACAAGCTGAGATGTGGCAAAGTTTCAAACCGTTCAGGAGGAACATGTTCATGCTAGGGTTATATAAACCTCTTACTTATCCTTAGACAAACCAATTTTTTGAGTATTGACAAAGTACATATTGTCACATTTCTAGCTGGGAACTACACGGCTAGACAGAAATGGGCCTAATATTTGACACATAAAATGTGACCCTGGACCACAAAACCAGTCTTCAGTCGCTGGGTTATATTTGTAGCAGTAGCCAAAAATACATTGTATGGGTCAAAATGTATCGATTTTTCTTTCATGCCAAAAATCATCAGGAAATTAAGCAAAGATCATGTTCCATGAACATATTTTGTAAAATTCCTACTGTAACTATAGCAAAACTTAATTTTTGATTAGCAAAATGCATTTGGACAATTTTAAATTGGTGATTTTCTCAGTATGTGACCCTAGACCACAAAACCAGTCTTAAGTCGCTGGGGTATACTTGTAGCAATAGCCAAAAATACACTGTATGGGTCAAAATAATTTTTTTTTTTATGCCAAAAATCATTAAGATATTAAGTAAAGATCATGTTCCATGAAGATGTTTTATAAAATTCCTACCATAAATATATCAGAACTTAATTTTTGATTAGTAATATGCATTGTTAAGAACTTTATTTGGACAACTTTAAAAGTGATTTTCTCAATATTTCGATTTTTTTGCACCCTCAGATTCTAGATTTTGAAATAGTTGTATCTTGGCCAAATAACGTCCTATCTTAACAAACCATACATCCATGGAAAGCCTATTTATTCGGCTTTCAGATGATGTATACATCTCAATTTCGAAAAATTGACCCTTATGATTGGTTTTGTGATCCAGGGTCAAATATTTAGATTTTTTTGCACCCTCAGATTCCATATATTCAAATAGTTGTATCTCTGCCAAATATTGTCCTGTCCTATCCTGTGGTCCAGGGTCACAAATGTCAACGTTGACGCTAAAGGCGAAGCTTTCCTGACAGGCGTAGAGTGATAGTTTGCTCAAATAATGGCTAGAATGTCTTCAACTTACTCAAACTTCACTTTTGATGAATATTCAGTGCCAAAAACCTCTCAAACCTTGTCAATCTGGTGACTTCTTCCAGTGTGGCAACTTGTAAATAAAACTTTGTCTCCTTACAGTCCGTGGGTGGCCCGTCTGAGGCTCAGACTGTCTTTTGACAGCCTTTTGTCTCCTTCGTCTCCATCTGGAAACTTTAAACTTAAGTCAAGCCCCTCCATTACAGACCTTTTTCTACATTGTGAGAATTTCTGAGTGTCAGAATTCAATTATCAAATGACCCAAAAACGAAGGAAATTTAGGTAGAAGAAGAACGTTTGGTAAGGTGGGATTGAGAATGTGTGTTCACAGTTAGGATAAACAATATTTAGTCATGCTCCTGTAAACATTTGCTTGAAACTAAATAAATGTGAATCAACATACATTACAATTTGTTAGAACAGACTGTATCAGTTTACTTTTTATAAGCATGTTTAACAGTTATCTCTGTTTTGCCTTCATTACTAGGCAAACAGAGATGATTGAACCCGTATGGCTTGGCAGTGAATAGAAAGAGTACAAAATTGCCCTGACTCCATTTGCTTGCAATAGTGCATCTTTTGCTCGCTTTTGGTCTCTCTCTGTCTGACCTGAAATACCAGTAAGATTGTCAGAGTCAGTTGAAGTCTAGACTCAACATGTAAATTTTTGATAAGAGGGGCCAGAAATGAAGTGAGGTTGTTTTTTTTAAAGAGTCGAGGCATTAAGTATGCACTCCATCTCGCCGCAGACCGCTGGGTACACGAGTTTTTCCAGAACAACATCTGAAAGGACATTCTGATGTTCCTAACGGACTCTGAGTAAATGTCAACTTCTGTAGCTGTTTCAACAAGCACAATCAGATTTTTCTTTACTTGAATTGCAGGAATGAACTTACAAAACTGAAAATAAACTTAGTTACTGAAATCGTGGTTGAGTTCATTTTATCTGACATGTCCTGCCCGGCACTTCTAAATTGCGTAAAATGCCCAAGTTTTGGCTTTCCTTTTAGATTGATTTCATACTTGCTGGAGATAATGACCAATAACATGCATGCATTGTACGTAATCAGTACAGAAACAGTCAAAGCAATGCAAATATGCATACAGCTTGCATCCACCTTTCAGAATTATTCTACCTAAATAAGAGGGATCATAAAAAATGCATGTTATTGTTTATTTAGTAATAAATAGATAAAATAATAGTTGAATTTATAAAAATGACCTGGTTCATAAGTTTGCATCCCCTTGATTCTTAACCTTACCTGAATGATCCACAGCTGTGTTTTTTGTTTAGTGATAGTTGTTCACGAGTCCCTTGTATGTCCTGATGCACGATGCGTTAAGAGCCGGGGGGGTGAAAGCTTTTTGAATTTGAAGATCAGGGTAAATTTAACTTATTTTGTCTTCTGGGAAACATGTAAGTATCTTCTGTAGCCTCTGAAGGGCAGTACTAAATGAAAAAATATGATATTTAGGCAAAATAAGAAATATGTACACATCTTCATTCTGTTCAAAAGTTTTCACCCCCAGCTCTTAATGCATGGTTTTTCCATTTGAAGCATCAATGAGCATATGAACCGTCTGTAATAGTGGCGAATGAGTCCCTCAGTTGTCCTCAGTGTAAAAAGATGGATCTTAAAATCATACAGTCATTGTTGGAAAGGGTTCAAATACAGAAGAATGCTGTGGGACTTTTTGTGGAATTTTTCTAAAGAACAGCGGACAGTTTAACTGTTCAGGACAAACAAGGGACTCATAAACGACTATTACTAAACAAAAAAAAACCCAGCTGTGGATTATTCAGGTTACAGCACAGTTTTAAGAATCAAGGGGATGTAAACTTTTGAATAGGCTTATTTTTATAAATTCAACTATTTTCTCTTGTGGACTATATGTAAACATCTTTTATGTGAAATATCTTATTCAGGTCAGTACTAAATAAACAATAACATACATTTTGTATGATCCCTCTTATTTTGGTCAAATAATTATCATTTTTAATGATTCTGAAAGGGGGATGCAAACTTTTTAATTTTGCAAACTGTATAATGTATGAGAACTGCAGAACATGTCAGTAGAAAAATGAAGCCAAAACCCTGACATCTTTGGCAATTTAGAAATCTTTTCAAAGCTTAGGTGACTTACTGACAGTCTTAGGTGCACTTCATTTAAATAAACATGGTCTTAAAGGGATAGTTCATCCAAAAATGAAAATTCTGTTATTAATTACTTACCCTCTTGTTGTTCCAAACTTGTAAGAACTTCGTTTAAGAACACAAATTAAGATATTTTTGATTAAACTGGGCCTTGAACATGTCAGTTGCATTGCTGTCTATGCAGGGTCAGAAAGCTCTCAGATTTCATCAAAATTTGTGTTTTCGAAGATGAATGAAGGTCTTACAGGTTTGGAACGACATGAGGGTGAGTGATTAATGACAGAATTTTTATTTTTGAGTGAACCATACCTTTAAGGTGTTTATCCTAAAATAAAAAAGCAGAAAGAAATCAGACAACTGTTGCATACATTAAGAGTTATAACAAATAGAAATCAGAAATCAGAAATCAGTTTGGGTTTGATTGCAATGTTTAAGCCACACTTTGCTGTCTATTTAATCAAAATGCTTAAAATGATCTTGTTTGAGATGTGGGTATAAATCCAGACCTTTGCCCACTACTGTTCATGTCAGTATATGTTGTGTATTGGATGCCAGTATGTTCCAAATAGGCGTTTTTGCTATACAAGAACCATTTCAGTGAACAGTTCTTGAAAGAACAATTTTCTTCTTAGAGTGAGGAACACTGTAATTATCTAACATGGCCCGTGTGGCCCGTCACAAATCCAAATGCGGCCCACCGAACAGATCACAAAATAACTTACAGTTTTACAATTCATTTTTGTTTTTACATAAATTTAAAAATGTACTAAAGAAATATAAACTATAATGTTTTTAGAATAATTTTGTTTTTTTATATTTTATTTTCAGACATGAGCAGACCTATGTATTCACATAGACCTAATTACACATTTAACAAACATATACAGTTGCGCGCTTTGGCAGAATTCAGTTCAAATAGTCATTATCAGCAGCCATTAGTTCAGTAAAATTAAAGCATCAGAATGAGCAAATTTGTTATTAAGGGAGAAAAACGAAATGTGGAAAATGCCAAAAAGAAATACATACTTTCGGCATCAACTTTCGTTTTGCCCCGCCACTCACTTAAAAGATGAATTAATAGATGTTCAGGCAAAAAGAAACACCCATACTACGCAGCAATCATCCTCACATTAAGTTTGAAAGTGCTTTCCATATTTGGATCAACAAAGATTACATTTGTGAACGCACATTTTCTGCAATGTCACGCATCAAGTCACGCTTCCATGCGTGTCTTTTTACAGTCGCAACTTCAATGTATTGTTACACCTTTCGAGGCAAGTGGACTAGTATAATAATTATTATTATTGATTACTAATTTGAGTCAGTACATTAAAACGAAAACAATATGTTAAAAATGAAAAGACGCAGGTTTTTACGATCAGAAATTTCTTAAAGAAGTCCACTTCCAGAACAAAAATTTACAGATAATGCACTCACCCCCTTGTCATCCAAGATGTTCATGTCTTTCTTTCTTCAGTCGTAAAGAAATTGTTTTTTGAGGAATGTATATATAATGGACTGATATGATGTCCCGAGTTTGAACTTGCAAAATGCAGTTTAAATGCGGCTTTAAACAATCCCAGCCGAGGAAGGAGGGTCTTATTTAGTGAAACGATCAGTTATTTTCATTAAAAAAAATACAACGCTTGTCTTGTCTTGCTCTCCGTGAACTCTGTGTATTCTGGCTCAAGACAGTTAGGGTATGTCGAAAAACTCCAATCGTTTTTTCTCCCTCAACTTCAAAAATGATTTCAAAATCATTCTACATCACTGCAGAAGTACCGACCCAGTCTTTGCAAAGTGAACATGCAAAGAAGATCAAACACAAAAAAGGTAAAACAGCGATATAGGACAATTTCGAAGATGAGGGAGAACATGAGATGGGAGTTTTTCGACATACCCTAATTGCCATGAACCGTAAAAAAACAGTCCATGCAGAGAAAGACAAGACAAGCGTTTGACATTAAAAAAAAAAGTATATAAATTATTATTATTTTTATGAAAGTAACCAATCGTTTCAAAAAGACCCTTCTTCCTCGGCTGGGATCGTTTGAAGCCACATTTAAACTGCAATTTGTAAGTTCAAACTCGGAGCATCATATCAGTCCATTATATGGAGAAAAATGCTGAAATGTTTTCCTCAAAAAACATAATTTCTTTACGACTGAAGAAAGAAAGACACTAACATCTTGGATGACAAGAAGGTGAGTACATTATCTGTAAATTTTTGTTCTTAAAGTGGAGTTCTCCTTTAAACAAGTGAATAATTTATTCCGGAGGATAAATTATGCATATACCCACTTCTTCAATCACCACTACACCACTGTTTATTTATATCAATAAATGTAATCATTTAGATTTCATAATATTTATAATATTATAAATCTGGTTGATTTGTACTGGTGACGTAATATGTAAAAGATATGCGGCTCACAAGACTTGCACTTGGACCATAGTGCGGCCCAGTGGAAAAAAAAAGGTTGAGAACCACTGATCTAACAGAACCTTTTGTGGAATGGAATGATTCCATAGATGTTAAAGTCTACAAGGAACCATCAATGTGAAAAAATAACCTTTATTTATAAAACTATAGCATCTACGTAGCTTCTTAACTAGCTTAACCAAAAAGACTTCCATCATTTGCTCAGCCAGCATCATCATTTCAGCTAGAATTTTTAAAGATGCAAGAACAAAATCATAACTAATAAATAAAAATTAAAATAAAAAGGAATAGCTAGGCTCCTGCAACATCTACTTGTATATTTCATACCATCTGCATTGTATTTACAACACGAGGGGCAAATCAAACAATGGGCTGCGTGCGTCTCCAGTTGCTCCTCTCTTCATTCTGCACATGTAGCCTGTTCTCATTAATATGCCATTCCTGTTCGCTCTCCATTTCACTGCCAGGCCATTTGCAGACAGTGGCGGCTGTCTATGTTCACAGCTGTGTTTGATGGTACGGAGCACAAAGCTCACTTTGCTTATGGCACAGACAGTCTCTGCAGGTCGTTCGGCCTTGACTTTCAAGCCGTTTTGTCAGGCTTATTCAATATTTAACAATGTTTATGTAAAGCTCGCTCCTTTTTATTTATTATGGAACAGTAGTGTGTATCGTAAAATGTGCCATCGTCGATAAACACTTTCATGTGTTTGACACCGCGTTTAACTTCCAGCCTGACATTGTCTGCGTAGTAAATAGACTTTAAGCTTTATAAGCTGATACCTGTGGATATTTCCTCCAACATGTAGTCAGCGCGAGTGACGTGTTCAGAATGCGCACGCGGCAGACGGCGTTAGAGCATTAGCATGCCTGTGGTGTTGCGAGTCTGGCCTGCCTGCTGCCCGCCTCTGGGCAATTAACTTTAATGACAGACAGGCTGGAGGGCTTTCAGAAGGTGCATCGGATAAGTTGATACAGATGCATAAAGACTGCCACTCTATCTATCATCTCATATCTGTTCACTAGGGATCTCATCTCTCCCAGTCTGCTTTTTTTTTTTTTTTTTCCTTCTCTCTCAGCCCAGATAGAACCCCATTCATCTCAGGCAGAAGTGTATTTGAATGTGAATGGCGGGTTGCGATTGGCTTAGGGAACGTGCTCGGGGAATTTCCGCATTGTCTCTTAAGAGGAGGGTTTAAGTCGGAGCATGACGGAACATAACAAGAGATGCAATTTATTCCCGAGCACGGCTAGCACTTGGACAGGGAGATAATGAAGAGCATAGGTCACCGCCGATGACTTTAAAGCCACGACGCCCGGGCTGAAACGTATTAAATATTGCGAGCGTTATATGCCGCTGCTGTCTGAGGAAATGATATGAGGGGCTGTTAGTCAGAGCGGGAAAGCAATTAGCAATCGGCCGGCGTTTGAAATCACCACATATCAGACTCGTACTGATCACTGACGTTAGAACCGCCAGCGGAGAGAAATGTGCCGGATAATTCCCTTTCAGCACCTTGTGATGTTTACTCGATATTAATAACTCTGTCATCTGAGCGCAACGCTCTGCCTGTTTTTATTTACAAGCTGCGTCGATACGATGAAAAAACAAACAGTTCTTTGTGATCGCTAAGGAAATGTTAGTCTTCTTGTTTAATAGGGATTGACTGGAAAATCCAGGTCATACCAGGCTAAGGTGGTTAACAAGATCAAACAAAGCATTTGGCTGGGTTACTTTGGAAATGTAGTAGGTTACAGATTACAAGTTACCCTATTTGCAGTGTAACTAGTAGTACTATTTCAATTATTTTATTGAAGTAACTGATTACATTTGATTACTTTTCTCAATTTTTAATCATTTTCAAACATTTAAACCAGGCTGGGTTAACCTTACACTAGTACTCAGCACTTATTACTGGTAGAGTTTTATAATCTTCATCACTTGAATTAATGGTAACACTTTACAATAAGGGTAATTAGTTAACATTAGTTAACTACATTAGTTAACGTGAACTAAGATTGAACAATACTTTTACAGCATTTCAGCATTTACTAATGCATTATTAAAATCACAAGTTGTGTTTTTTAACATTAGTTAATGCACTGTGAACTAACATGAACAAACAATGAACAACTTTTTTATTAGCTAACATTAACAAAGATTAATAAATACTGGAATTAATGTATTGTTCATTTTTGTTGAGGTTAATTAATACAGTATATTAACTAATGTTACCAAATGACACCTTATTGTAAAGTGTTACCGAATTAAAGGGGTCATCGGATGCAAAGTTCACTTTTACATGTTGTTTGAACATTAATGTGTGTTGGCAGTGTATGTACAAATCTACCCTATAATGATAAAAGTCGAGCCATTCTCAGCCGCTCCCACGATAGTTGATTGACATGAGCATCTTACCTCAGATCCACCCGAAATCAGCTGTAACAGTCCGACCTCCATTGTGTCGATGCTGGAGCAGGGATATAAGTTAGACAAGAATATCTCCGATTGAGCGATTGAGGTGTTGTGTTGCTGGATGTAATAATGAACATAGTGGTCGTCATTTACTCCTGACTTCTGAACCGCTTAAGATGCAGTGGATTACATTTGTTTGAGAAGAGAATTCGCCTCCCGATCTACATAAATGCGTCTATGTTCGCGCAAATCATTCGTGATCCAGCTTCACTTGGTTTTTTATGAATCTTTGCAATCGCCTTTCCTAATAGCCTGTTAGTTAGCAAGTTTAACGGCTAAACGCGGCTAAATGCGACTAAAGTAAACAGGCTCGTCACTCCACAGACAGAAAAGAGGGGCGGGGCGAGCAGAGCTCATTAACATTTAAAGCAACCTCGACCAAAACAGGATGATTTTTGCAGAGCTGATTTTGGCAAGGTAAAAAAGGTGTCGTTTTACACTACCATTGAGAATTTTTAACCAAAGTATATTATAGACTTTTCATTAAGATCCTAAAGAATCATATCAACTTGTGGAAAATGGGCATCCGATGACCCCTTTAAGATTCTAATTTAATTTTAATGCACAGCCACCATAAATTCAGACTTTAGCACCTCTATTTACTTTGAGATCGTTATAAGGTTAAATAATGATTTAAAATCACAGGATATAGTTTAATAGCTATGATACTGTTTTTAAAATCAAATCTTTGCATAGCTTTAATAGGAAGCATTGGCATCTAACAATACCATGAAAAAATAAAAAATAAAACAGTTATCACATAAAAATGTGTCCGGTTCTGTGTTCTAGACTCCTCAAACATTGATGTCTGATATTTTAGAGCAGTCCATGCAATTTTGGAAAGAAATCAATTAAATCAATATGTGTATGAAAATATTCATATGTAACCCCCCTTTGTAATCATTAGCATTTTCATAAGTAACTGTAATTTAATTACATATTTTTTCTCAGTAACTGTAACAGATTACCGTTGCATTTATTTTGTAATTAAATTCCATAATTCCATAAAATGTAACTATTTACTTCCCAACACTGGGAACGTTAACCAGCTCAAATATGTCCATTCAAAATATTAATAAAAAATACTAAAACACTGATCAATCAATTTGATTCAGTTCTGATTTATTAGATTATTATCCATTTTGACATAAAATATAAATAAGTTCTATACAAAAAAGCACATAATCTGCCCAGGACCATAAAACAAAAGAGAGGAAAAAAATGTAATTACAATAATAAAGTAAAGTGATAAAATAATTCAGTAACACTTTACGGTGTCACTTTAATGTATGAATTAACATGAACAAACAACGAACAATACATTTATTACAGTATTTATTCATCTTTGTTAATGTTAGTTAATAAAAATACAGTCATTCAGTGTTCATGTTCACAGTGCATTAACTAATGTCAGCAACTTGTGTTTTTAATAATGCATTAGTAAATGCTGAAATTAACATTTTCTAAGCTCAATAAATGCTGTAGAAGTATTGTTCATTCTTAGTTCATGTTAACTAATGAACCTTATTGAAAAGTGTTACCACACCGCACTGTTTTTGATTCATTAAAAAGAATCGACTCATAAGAATCATTTGTTCCTGAATCAGACTACACTTGTAGCACAGGTTGTATGGTGATTCACTAAAAAGAACTGGCTCACGAGAGTCATTTGTTCGTGAATCACAATACACTGGTCCCGCTGTCTGTTTTATTTATTATTTATCCCTTTTATTCCACTGAAGAAAACCGGTGCTTGGAAACCCTGATGCATATTTTTCCCCACTCGAGAGCTTTCTAGAATAAAAACACCACTTTTCCCAATTAAAAATGCATTCAGATGAATAACTTTATCACTGTCTCTCTGCACGACAGGTGACCACCCATTCGAGTGCGAGTTCTGCGGGAGCTGCTTCCGTGACGAGAGCACTCTGAAGGGTCACAAGCGCATCCACACCGGAGAGAAGCCTTATGAATGTAACGGCTGCGGCAAGAAGTTCAGCCTCAAGCACCAGCTGGAGACCCACTACCGCGTCCACACAGGTCAGCCACATTCATTCCAGCTCTGTTATAGCATTTTAACTCATCCAGCTGATGACCGCTTCACTTTAACAGTGATTCCCAAAGCCGTAGAAGCTCACGAGTTAATAGATACACACCGGGAACACATTGACCTGCTCTTCCAGGTTGGAGATGTTTGACACGGCTGAGCCGGCATGGTGCCTTCCAACAAATATGATATAATAAAACAAGGCAACAGCTTTATAAAATGATAAATGAATTGTATTACGCTACAAGGCCGGCGTTTTACACCGAAGAATTCAGATCTTGACATTTTCAGGTCCACGCTAGATTAAATTCCTTGTATCTATTTCGTTCTGTCGTGGTCGCACCACGGTGGCATATTAAATCTTTCGGCTGAGCTGGAATTACAGGCTGATTGCTGCTGCTCTCTGGCCCTCAATAAGGCAGCTGCTAAAGCAAACCTATCAGGAGGCCTGTCAAATAATTGCTGTCTTTGTGTCAAGCGGGGCTGCGGCCACGAGAACCGGGCAGGTGAAGATAACAAGAGCAGAAACTCTCGGCTGAAAGGCCACTGCTCCTTCACACAACCAGCCGGAGAATCACTGACATTTACACTTGCTGTCAATGGCGGATCAATACTCGGTTTGCTGTGCTCAGTGGCAGGCAGCACACCCACCGATATACACATCTGTCGTTCCCGTCCTGGACAGCAGGTGGCATCTTAACTCCACCTTATCAGACAGGAAGCGGAGCTACTATGGGAAATCTAGAACCTGTTGCTATCGTGATGATTATCATCAGTACTGGCCAGTTTTTTTTTTTTTTTTTTCATTGAACATCAATGACATGTTTTACAAATATCATGAATTATTATTAAAATAAAAAGGTCAAATTATCTGATATTTTAAGAGCCTTATTGCCCTTTCGAATGTGGTTTCTCTGTGATATAATTTAATGAGTTCATCAGACAAATGTTTTAAAAATAATAATAAGCTGTAATAATATATATATTTTTTTTAATATATATATATATGACATTTTATCCTAATTTTATTCTTTTTAAAAAATCATAAAAACATTATTGTTATATAGGTGCAGTTACATGTATGAACTGCATTTTTATTTATTTGTGCAAAAATATATATTACAGTTTATTTGTACTAGTTTTTATTGTGAATGTAATTAGTTTTAATTTGAATTAGTTTTACTAGTTTTGCTGTGTTTTTATGATTTTATGATTTTTTATTTTATATATGTATATAGTTGTTAGATTATATTTAGTTATTTTATTTCAGTTCACTTGTATACTAGTTTTTTGTTTGTTTGTTTGTTTTTATTGTGAATGTAATAGTTTTTATTAGTTGTAGTTCGAATTCAATTGTATTTCCGTTTTTTATTTTTAATTCGTTTTAAATTAGTTTTAATTTTAATTTATTTTTTCTAGTTTTGCTGTTTTTATCATTTTCTTATCATTTCTTTATTTTTGTTTTATATATAGTTATTAGTTTATATTTAGTTAATTTATTTTGGTATCACTGATATGCTATTACAGTTTTTTTTATTAGTTTTTGTTGTGAATGTAATTAGTTTTAATTTTAGTTAGTTTTACTAGTTTTATTATTACATTTTTTTTTATTTTATATATATTAGTTATTAGTTTATATTTAGTTATTTTATTTCAGTATCACTGATATGCTATTATAGTTTTTTGTTTGTTTGTTTTTATTGTGAATGTAGTTTTATTAGCTGTATTTTGAATTAGATTTTATTTGCGTGTTTTTATTTTTTATTTTAATTTGTTTTACTAGTTTTGCTGGTTATTAGTTTATATTTAGTTATATTATTTTAGTATCACTGATATACTATTATAGTTTCTTAGTTTTTATTGTGAATTATAATAGTTTTTATTAGTTGTATTTTGAATTAGATTTTATTTTTATGTTTTCTGTTTTTATTTTAATTTGTTTTTAATTTGTTTTAAGTCGTTTTTAATTAGTTTTAATTACTTTTGCTGTTTTTATCATTTTTATCATTTCATTATTTTATTTTATATATGGTTATTTTTATCACTGATATACTTTTATAGTTTTTTATTAGTTGTATTTTGAATTAGATTTTCTTTTCCGTTTGCAGTTTTTAATTAGTTTTACTAGTTATGTTGTTTTTATCTTTTGTTTTATCATTTCATTGTTTTATCTTGTATATAGTTATTAGGTTATAGTTAGTTATTTTATTTCAGTATCACTGATATAATTTGATAGTTTTTTATTAGTTTTTATTGTTAATGTAATTTTGTTTTTATATTTTAGGTTTTTATTTTTAATTTGTTCTTTCATTTTACTAGTTTTGCTGTTTTTATCATTTTTTATCATTTTATTATTTTTATTTTATATATAGTTATTAGTTTATATTTAGTAATTTTATTTCACTATCACTGATATACTTTTATAGTTTTTATTAGCTTTTATGGTGAATGTAATAGTTTTTATTAGTTGTATTTTGAATTAGATTTTATTTGTACATTTTCCATTTTTATTTTGAATTAGTTTTTAATTTGTTTACATTTTAATTTGTTTTACTAGTTTTGCTGTTTTTATGATTTTATTATTTTTTATTTTATATATAGTTATTAGTTTATATTTAGTTATTGTAGTGCCAGTTAAACTAAACATAAAAAGAGAACTGTTTTGTAACTAGCTAAAATAAAAATTTATTTCAGTTAACATTTAAGTAATGAAATAAAATTAAATTAGTAATTTTGTTGTGTTTTAAGTAACAAAAATGTATGATGTAAGTTTTACTTTTAGTTAGCAATATTTACCCTGGAATAAACATTATCCATCACATTATGGAAGTAAAATGAGCTGTGATTCCCATTTCATGCTGACTTTAATCAACACAGCTGTTTCTGTCATTCTCAGATTATTGGTAGTTTGAAATGTTCTGTACTTGTTCTCCACAGGTGAGAAGCCGTTTGAGTGCAAGCTGTGCCACCAGCGCTCTCGGGACTACTCCGCCATGATCAAACACCTGCGTACCCACAACGGCGCTTCGCCCTACCAGTGCACCATCTGCCAGGAGTACTGCCCCAGTCTCTCGTCCATGCAGAAGCACATGAAGGCCCACAAGCCCGAGGACGTGCCCCCAGACTGGAGGATAGAGAAGACCTACCTGTACCTCTGCTACGTGTGAGACAGGGCGACAAAACGGAATGAGAAAGTGGCAAGATGCACCCAAGGACAATTCACCTGAAGGTTTGCTTTTGGTCCAGGCCAAAGACGGTGAGGGGGGCGTGCTCAAAGTGACGAAATGTGATGTGGATTGTTTTGACCTTTTGTTCGTGACATGCATTTGTGCACATTTTTAGGATGTAACTGCACTCACAAATGTTTATGAAATGGAAATGTGATATGTGATAAAGGGATGTGAATTTTCAGAAAGAGTTAGTACAGTCCACCATTATGACGAAAATACATTTGTCTGCATTCCACAATGTTGATTGGAAAAATTCACTGCACGATCATACTTGTTTTATTTACATAAGGATTCCCGGCCTTTTTTTTTCCATGGAGAACCCATAAGCCATAGATTTTTTAAGACCCCATGAAATCTCCAAGTGGCAAAGAATGTCACAGGGATCATCCAATAGGCTTTAGTTCATCACAACCATGATTTAGAATACGCATTGACTCAAAGCCTCATGTTTTGATTTCATGGGGTCTAAATGGAGCTATTCTGAGTGAAATAAAAACACGGACCAAAGCTGAAAACTCACACACATGATGAAACAGAAGAGCTAAACACATTAGCGAATGAAATTATGCCCTTTTTTAGTAAATTGCTCCCTTAAGTTCATTATTAGGCTCTCTAGTCCTCAATTTTCATGGTTTTTTATAAATGCATGCGAGGAAATGCACAGGGTTGGACCCATTAGTCATTTTCTTTAAAGCGTAATAAAGTGCTTAACAAAACAGCTTTTCTCAGAGGTACATCCAAATTGTGCTGCCAAGCAACTGTAGTGGATGTTCAGGGACATTTATTCAACCTTAAATAACTACACTGTGCACTTTCAGAGTTTCAGAGGCCCGTTTTAGTTGTTTTCAGCACCGCATTTTGCATTTCGTGCATTCAGGCGAAGCCAGAGAGGTGAATCTCTGTGATTTGCTTTCATTTCAGTCAATTTCACACCAAGTAATGACAGCATGTCAGTTGATTTCATTTTAACGTTCATGTGGTAACATATCAAAATCAGAGTTTTGCAACTGCATTTTAGTCTAATGAAATGCTAATGTCGTACTCATAAATCAACTTATGAATTAAAAAGAGATTATTTTTTACAATTACAAACCGCAATGCAGTATATGTTTCTACAGTCTTCTGCTGAGGATACCTTTAGTTAGCTCGCCGTCGTAGTTCGTGTTCTGTCATCTCTGTTTGAACGTTTTACTTGAATTGCCTAATTTTGTTACCTCACGTGCTAGATTTATTTTTGTACTAGTCTTTGTTTCTCATTTCCTGCTGAGCTTTGTTTAAAAGCTGTACAACGCATTCACAATGCCACATCATCAGACCCGCACGGAATCGGAGAGAAATTTAAGCAGAATTGGAACGTTTGTTCGCAACATTCTATAAATCTTATGCCCCTTATGCGTATGTTTTGATTAATTGGTAAATGTTTCAGTTATCAGTAAGACTGTAGTACTTTACATTTAAAGAATTTTACCATGTTTAAATCTATTCTGCAGTATATGTTAAGGTGTGGTCACATTTACCTTTTTGTTTGGCGAATTTCAATGGACAAAATCACAATACCAACTCATGGTAATACATTGCTGTTTTATGTTTTGGCAAATTGGTGACTAATTTATGGAAGCACGTTTCCACCACTGAATAAAAATTTTAAAAAAGGTTTTGCAAGAATTGCAAGATAAAAACTCACAATTCTCACTATTTTTCTCACAAACGTGTTTGTATCTTGCAGTACTGCCTTTTTTCTCACAATTGCGAGTTTATATCTTGCAATACTGCCTTTTTTTCTCACAATTCTAACTGTGAGATATAAACTCGCAATTGGAAGATATAAAGTCCAATTTTGAGGGGGGAAAAGGACTGGTATGTTCTCAGAATTGCAAGTTTCTAACTCACAATTTTGACTTAACTCACAATTGTGTGTTATAAAGTCAGATTTGAGAGATATGAACTCGCAATTCTGGGGAAAAAGTCACAACTGAGAGATATTAACTCGCAATTCTGAGAGAAAAAGGATTGTGAGTTCGTATCTCGCATTTCTGACTTGATTACTCACAATTGTAAGTTCATATCATGCAATTCTGACTTCATTTCTCAGAATTGCAAGTTTATGTCTCACAATTCTGACTTTATAACTCACGATTGTGTCATAAAGTCAGAATTGTCAATTTATATCTCACATTTGTGAGAAAAAAGTCAGGATTGCGAGATATAAACTTGCAGTTGCGAAAAAAAAGTCAGAATTGTGAGATAAAAAGTCGCAATTACCTTTTTTTTTATTTGGTGGCGAAAATGGGCTTCTATACTAATTGGTGTAAATTTGTACAATCTCATTTATGCTTTTTGTATGGTCTGCTTATGCTTTATTGACGGTTAAGTTTAGGGGTGGACCTTCATGCTTACATATTTTTCTAAAAGTCGTCCATTTCCGTACAAATCACATTGTACAAATTTGTATGAAATCACCTCCTCATAAAACAGTTATATTTTCTCATGAGATCAGGTTAGAAATCCTGTATTTTCAAAAGGAATCACGTGATCAGGAATTTTACACAAGGGCGAAAGATTTTCACAACGGGTTTCGAATTCGTCATTTTTTTTTAAATCGCACATTTTCATACAAATTCATTTTTCTAAAAAATGTCTGTACAAATCACATCATACAAAATACCTCCTTGTAAAAATTTCATGAAATTGGGTTAGAAATCCAGGCTTTTCAATAGAAATGAACATGATCTGAAATTTTACTTGAGGGCGAAAGAATTCCACTTTCGCAGATTTCGCAATGAGTTTGAATTTGTCATTTTTTTTTTAAAATCCTACATTTTCATACAAATTCACATTATATGCATTCATACAAAATTTCCACCTTGTAAAATGCCACCTTGTTAACTTTCCTCGCGAGATCATGTCAGAAATCCAGTCATTTCAATAGGAATCAACCTGATCAGGAATTTTAGTGAAAATTTTACATTTTCGTAGATTTCACAACAGGTTCAAATTTGTCATTTCGAATTGCACATTTTCATACAAATCACATCATATACATACAAAATTGCCACTTCGTAAAAAAGAAGTATCCCATCCTCCCTGCAAATCACGAACACTCACAGGTAGACTAGACGCTAGATTATGTTAATGTATTTTTCAAAAAAATATCTGCACAAATCACATCGTACAAATTCATGTAATTCTCGTAAAATAATTACGTTTTCTCATTAGATCGGATTAGAAATCCAGTCTTTTTAATAGGAATCAACATGGTCAGGAATTTTATATAAGGGTGAAAGATTTTCATTTTCGCAGATTTTGCAACAGGTTTAAATTCGTCTTTTTTTTTTTTTAATCACACATTTTCATACGACTCGTCATATTCATACAAAATCACCACATTGGAAAAAAGTTAAATTTTCTCATTAAATCGGGTTAGAAATCCAGTCTTTTCAATAGGAATTTTACACGAGGGCGAAAGATTTCCATTTCGCAACGGTTTCAGTTTCATCATTTATTTTTAAAGCACACATTTTCATACGAACCACATCATACGCATTTATACGAAATGACCACCTCATTAAATAGTTACCTTTTATCATGAGAACACAGACTTTGCATAAGTTTAAAAGTAGGGCAGGCGATTTCAGAGATGTTATGTTTATTCTCTAAAAATCGTACGTTTTTATATGAATAACGCATGCATTCATATAAAATTGTCACACATCACTACTCTTGACAATATACATTTTTTTGCTTTTGAAATAACACTGAAATTTGGCTAATGTGACCACACCTTCTGATTCCGTCAGGGTCTGAATTATTCAGTGGTGTTTTAGCATTAAGCGTAGTACTAGTGTGCGTATCTGCCTCTCGGCCGTCTGTTTCAGGGCTACCTCTACTCTGCTCTCAGTTTTGCACTAAAGCGAAAGCACACTTTTGTTTTGCTTGTAACTAGCATTTTCATATACACCCACTCTCATGTTTCCATTCGCTAGAGAAAAAAAAAAAAACCGGTTTGTTTGTCATTATATTTACACTCCTTACGATAAAACGTATTCAACCTGAAAGGGTAGATGCATACATTCTAGATGATTTTAGAATAGAAAATGTTTAGTTAGTAGATACTTGAGGGGATAAACTTGAAACAATGTGAATAAAAAATGTTTTATGTGAAAATTATTCAAGCGGTAAGTCATCAGAGATGCGGTACTGATGCGTGCAGTTACGTGGGCAAGTTCGCTAGAGAAAACAAAAAAACGAATAGGTGATTTTCTGTGAAAATAAATCTCTCGACAAGAGCCAAACGCGGCACTTTGATAAGGGAATATGTTGTATTTTTGTACGGGGTATTGTGCGACCCCTGTTCTTTTTTGTTCGTTTTGAGTGAGGCGAATATTTTTACAGTATCTTTTGCATTTGTGCTTGTTCTTGATTTGAGTGGAAATTTGTTTTCTTGTGCTTATTTTACAATGTTAAACATATACAAGTAGTAGATGTTTGTAAAAACATATTGTAGTCATTGCTGCTGGGTGTCAGTTCATATGATGATGATGATGATGATAATGATGATGATTCCACATTTTGAGTATAAAATGACTGTGAGTGAACTAATGCCAAGAGCTGTAGGTCATGGAGAACAAGCGACCTGTAAGACATGAAAAGTAAAGCTGTATCTGTGTGTTTGTATCGTGTTCACCGCTCACTGTAAGATTAGAGTCACCTATACGGTCTGTACTGGTCCTTGTGTGTGCAGTGTGAGTCAATGTGGTCGACTTCTTCAGTGTTAAATACATGCACCGGTTAGCAACAAAGAGGTGCTCTGACGGACACCCTGTTGTAAATGATTTGATCCGTGTTCTGCCCTGTATTTGTGTCTTTATGCAAAGTCACCTTGATATGAACTGTGCTCTTAGGCAATCAGGGATGCCTTCACTTTACTCACGGAACATCGCAGATATCAATTACAGGATATACACTAATCTTTCTTTGTCATTACGGATCCTACGTTTAGTTTTTTGCTACTTTTATTTTTCGGTCGCCACAAGCAATAAATCTACAGGTCAGCGTTTAAGTGAAAACTTGGCATCCCTGCCGCTGTATCACTGTGTTTTACTTTGCTTTCAGACAGGAAGTAGCCATGTCACTCAGTGCGCCCATATTTGTGCCATTGTTACACAAATTAATACTCGGACTGAGGATCCACGTGGGACCAAACGGCCATTTTCGCTCCATTTGCCTTGTTCTAGTGACAAGACCGTGTTCTTGGTGTCGAAATGGTTTTACATTCGTCGTGTTTTACTTTATTGTATTGTCTACCTCAGCACCAGTTCTTTGTGTAACTTTTCAAAGGTGCCCAATTATTGTTACTTTGTTTTGTGCATAAATTTTGTATTATAGCCTTGTAGGGTTTTTGTTCTTCTCTTTGTTTCAGCATAGAGATGCTGTTTTGAAGCACTGTGTGGTGATTTTGATGCTGCAGATAGAGGTGTAGATTCCTTTTCCCTTCTCTATGTGGGTTCAGACACATCTCTGTATACGTCAGTGTTCTAAAATAAACTTGTAACAGAAATGTCACGAGACTGAGAATATTTCTTCGCCGTTTGTCACTTTCTGCGTGAGATTTTGGGAGGGGGGGGGGGGGGGGGGGGGTTGATGATTTTTGTTTCATAAACAGTACACGGATGTTGGGTTTGAGGACCTCTCCAAATGTATTTGGTTATTAGTCGCCCTCTAGTGGCGACTTAATGTACTAAAACATTAAAAGATTAGTTCACTTCCAGAATAAAAATGTTCTGATGCTTTACTCACCCCTATGTCTTCCAAGATGTTAAGGTTAAGGTTTCTGAGGAAAACCTTCCAGGACTTTTCTCCATATAGTGGACTTTATTGGGGATTAATGGATTGAAGGTCCAAATTGCAGTTTCAGTGCAGCTTCAAAGGGCTCTACACGATCCCAGCCGAGGAATAAGGGTCTTATCAAGTGAAAAAAAAATTAAAACTGATATAGATATTAACATTAGAACTACCGGAATTCTATAACTATGGCCATAGCGGTCATTCTGACCGTTCATACCTGACTGAACTGATTGCCGTGTCATATTTACATTAGAAGCGTCTGTTGATGTTTTAAAATAAAGCTTTGAATGTCTGTCGTCATATTTTATGAAGTCATTACCCCAAAAAATACGATCCTTTTTGTAATATAGCCTACAATTGTGTAAGAACTACTAGACCGCTCCCGAATGAACAACAGCAACTTTGTGGAATTGGAGGCGTCCACCCGGCTTTTTTTTTTTTTTTTTTTACGAATGGGAATTTTATCTTAGAAATAGCATATAAAAACAACTAAAACAAAAGTTGCTAGGCAACAGCGCATTTTCAACAGCGGGAAAAAGTCGCAAAAATTGAAATTATATGCCGTCTGTAATGCGAACGGTCAACGTGATCGCTTTGGCCATTCAAGGTAGAAATACTAAGAACTATTTTGTATTTTGTAATTCTATTAAAATAACAATGTTAGTATGAAATATACACACATTTAAGCATTTAAGAAAAGTCAAGGAATTATAGTTATGTGGGATTTATTTCTACAAAGTTATTACATTGCAAAATTTAAAAACGGTCAAAATGACTGCCTTAAGTTCTAGTGTTAACCACAAATGCTCATCTTTCACTACCTCGACCTCACGCATTATGTAAGTAACGGAAGTACCGACCAGTGTTGGGCATGTTTACTTTAAAAAAGTAATTAGCATTACTTTAAAGGGGTCATCGGATGCCCATTTTCCAAAGGTTGATAGGATTCTTTAGGGTCTTATTGAAAAGTCTCTAATATACTTTGATTAAAAATTCTTAATGGTTTTGTAAAAACCTTTTACCCTTTTACCTTGTCAAAATGAGCTCTGCAAAATTCATCTCATTCTAAGGGGTTGTTCCTTTAAATGCAAGTGAGCTCTACTCGTCCCCGCCCCTCTCTTCTCTCTGTGGAATGACGAGCTTGTTTACTTAAGCCGCATTTAGTCATGTCCTTAAGTCATGTCAAAAACAAATATTCTCTGATAAAGTAATCGTATGATACCAACACAAGCTCCAGTTTTTCCGGTCTAAACTCATTATTTCTAATGTAATCATGCCCACCAGTGGCTCTGCTTTTAATTTTAAACTAATTTTTAACATCCGTGTGAGACGCGTGGATATGTACACTGTAAAAAAAATGCTGGGTTAAAATCAACCCAACTTGGGTTATTTGGCAACCCAGCGCTGGGTAAATACTGGACAAAACACATGCTGGGTTATTTTGACCCAGCTGGTTGGGTTAAATGTTTTTACCAAACATGCTGGGTTGTTTTATTTAAGTCAACTATTGTTTAAAAATTATTATATTGCTGGCTTTACATTGACTGGAACGTATAAAAAACACAGCAATAAACAAAAGTTGAACATTTATTATTAAGCAAGAACACATGGACAAAAAACAAGACAAATTGAATTTATTTGGGCGAATACAGCATATTTAACTCGTTAAACAAACTTCAGACTGCGGCCTTGCAGTTCATTTGTAGCTAAAAGATGCAGTGACTCACTCCAAAACCTGCCCATTAACAAACAGTACCGATATTAGAGAACCTATTTTACCATCAAATTAAATTAAACGGAGTACTATAACGAATAAAATCCATTTATTTTATGCAAAGCAAAAGGCATTTCCATCATGCGAAGTGACTGCTGCTGACGCAGCTGACTGACATCTCATACTTAAAATGCATTGCGTAAAATAATATAATTTGCAGCACAATAAAGACTTTATAAATTAAATAAAATGTATACAGACCTTTATTTCATTGAAGAAGTCCACCAAATTGATGGTGCTGAGAACTGCTCTCTCTCCTGTAGAGGACTTAAAAAGCTTGCGCTTTGACTGTAACCCAGCAGCTAAGATGTTTCGTCAGAGACAGGCTTAACCCAACGTTAAAAATTACCCAGCAACGTAGTTACAGGAAAACTACCCAGCACCTGGATAAAAAAAAATAATAATAATTAGAATAACTCAATTAAATGACCCAAGAAGTTGAACCCAGCATTTGGGTTAAAAAATAACCCAGCACCTGGGTAAAAATATTAAAAACAACCCAATAAAATCAACCAACTGGCTGAACCCAGCATTTGGGTTAAAAAAATAACCCAGCAATTTTTAGAGTGTAGGTTGAGAGAAATAGGTCATTCTGATGAGTATCCTAAGATTACTTGCATCTTTTGATGTGTTATTTTTACTGAGTCTACAGCAGTTTAGACCTTCAACCCATCGGCCACCATTTAAAGGAACACTCCACTTTTTTTGCTAATAGGTTAGCATAGATCATTGAATCAGATTAGACCGTTAGCATCTCGCTCAATGCCAACGGTCTAATCTGATTCAATGATCTATGCTAAGCTATTAGCAAAAAAAGTGGAGTGTTCCTTCAAGTCCACTATATGGAGAAAAATCCTGGAATGTTTTCCTCAAAAACATGAACATCTTGGATAACACGGTAAGTCAGGAAATTTTCATTCTGGAAGTGACCTTTGCCTTTAATCAAGACTTAATGAAGTTGATCTATTTCTTAATTGGATACATATTGTAGTTTCCATGAATTTACATTATTCATTCAAATAAACCTTGTGACATATGAAAGATGGTGAATAAATGAAGTGAATCAAGACATGAAAGGGCACTTTAAAATACAGTTTTAAATACACAGTAAAAAGGGAAGAAAAAAAATCAGAGTCATAAATATAAAGACAACTGGAATATATTTTACAAGAAAGTACTGTTTTACTACTGTCTTTCTATTAAAAAAAGAAGCATGTTTCAACCATCAACCCTGTTAAACTGCAAGAAAAATTGCTCAAACATTTTTTTTTTTGCTTTATCAGAATGTATATGTTAATTGTAATAATGAATATGTTTTTCAATTACTAAAATTTGATTATTAATTACTAGCACAGTGACGGCTTCATTCATTTAAGCTAAATTTGAAACTGTTACTTGTTCTGGTATACCTTTTTTATTGCTACTTAATTTAGCTTTTATTTAATGTTCATTGTAAATTTAAAATAAAATTTGCACAGTTTGAATTTATATTCAAAGAACTTTGGTTGAAAAATGACAAAACACTGCAATGAGGATGGTATATACTTTTTTCTTTTCTTTTCTTTTTTTTTTTATTTGATCAGAGTTAAGAGTGTGAATTTGCAGTTTGAATCAAACTTGATGAGTTTCTATTTAATTGTCTCAAAAACCAGCATAATGCACAAACATTTTAAATGACTCATTTAAACCAGTTGTTAATGATTTATTTAAAAAGGCTCACTAATTTAAGTATCACTGGTTTGAAACTGTGAAAAATCTTTAACTGAATGAACCCACCAAATCAAAGTAAATCAACATCTGTCCGACTCAGTTTGTCTTGAAATGAAGCAAAAGTGAAATAATTCTTTTGGGTGTTTATTCTGCAATCTTAATCATCTTAATCTTTACATAATTTACAATTACAGAGATCAAATCTTTGTATTTTCACTGATAGTTTATATCCACATTAGTGATTTCTATTTCAACTATCAATGCAATTATTGGTTCTGATGTGTGACAATATTAAGTTGAATAGTGCAAACATCATATCGCTGATGCAATATGAGGAAACCAACCCAGAACAGATAATACAGGTTGAGCTATAAATCATGATTATATGTGGTAAGCCTTAGTGTTAGACTCAGTGTCAGTGTTAAATTCAAATGATATAAATACAATATTGACAGTTGAAGTTTAAACAGAAAACAGGTTTTTCAAAGTGATTTCATAAACACAAACATTTCAGAACAACAATTATAATGCCTTTGTTAGGTAACATGCCAGTCAAATTGAAACCTCCTCCCATGTGATTCACCTAGCTGTTTACCTGTGGAACATCTTTAAAGCCTTGGTGGCTCATTAGGTTTGATGAAAGTAATTAACACTGTCATTAATTATTAAAACAGACCCTCTATTTAGCCTTTTAATTGGTAATAAGCATGTTTGTTTGGAAGGCAATCAGTGGGACTGAGGCATTAGCTAACTGCCAACTGTTAACAGGGGAAAGACTGAACAAATGACATGTTGTAATGACCTGTGAGCTGTAATGAGGTCTACAGTGAAAACAGCTTACAAACACTGATGATTAGTCCCGAAAGACAGTGTTTCACTTGTACCTGCTTTTTCTTCTGTCACAGAAGACTTTGCTTTTGTGCAGCTGACCTTTGAAAAAGCTTTTATGCAATAGCTCTGGCTCAGCTTGAAATAGTTCACCAAATCAGACTGAATTGTCTGCCCTGATCCACAAGTTATTCAAAAATAACTTATGGACATACCTGACAGTCACTCTGAAATGAAATAAGCCAATATCCCAGAGTATACAACTTAGTAGCACTTCAACTAAACACTGAACTGATAATAAGTTGCTAAAAGTGGGTATAATGAAAAAAAAAACAACAACTTTTATTTATAGGCACCTTTCAAGGCACTCAAGGACCTTACAGCAAAATCAATAAAATGCAATCAATACAAAAACAAAAAACATACGATCAATGAGTCAATGAGTCAAACGATCAAATCATGAAAAGCCAAATACATTTTAATCAGAGTTTTAAACTGGAAAATAGAATCCAGACGGTGATATGGTAAAAATAAATAAATAAATAATATATATATATATATATATATATATATATATATATATATATATATATATATATATATATAATTTTGGCGCAACCAAAAGAACTTAACTTCTTAACTTGAAATTAACTGCAATCAGTGAAGCTAAACTAAAGAGATAATATAATACAATAATTAATTTAAGATGTTACAAAAGCATGTATAAGGACTTCAGTGCTATGCTGAGAAAGTGATGAACGGAGTCTAGCAATGTTACATAGATGAAAAAATGCAGTACATGAAATATTATTAATATGAAAGCCTAAAGAAAGCAAACCATCAAATATAACACCAAGGCCTTTCACTTGGGTGGAAATATTAACTGGGGAGTTATCAATAAGCAGAGTAAAAGATTACATTTTAGATCAAGTAACCTAAACCCAACAAGAAGGATTTCAGTTTTGCTGATATTAAGTTTTAAAAGGGTCCTATTATGCTTTTTCACTTTTTGAATTTTAGTCAGTGTGTAGTGTGTATGTTTGGGCATAAAAAAGATCTACAAAGTTACAAACCTTAAATTCCACTCCAAAGGGAGATATTTCATTTTTAAAAAATCCATTTTCAAGAACTACAACGAACGGCTCCTTTGGACTACAGCGTTAGTTTTCCGGATGTTATGATGTCACAACACAACCCATTAGAATATCATTAAAGTGCTCCTAATATGCCATTTTAAAGGTTGCTAATATTGTTGTATGAGTCTTCTAAAACAGGTTTACATGTATGCAAGGTCAAAAAACACTTTAGTTTTCTCCAAAAATAGATTTAATTTGACCTCATTTCTAAGTGATTCGTAAATGACTCGTGCAAAGCTGTTCATGCGAATGACAGCCCTGGAGACTTGTCAATACATAGAAAAAATGGCATTGATTTTACCTTACCAATTCGAGCCGAAGTCTGAAGATGAAACAGTTGAAGTGGGCGATCAACATGTTAGCACGGACTACCGTGGATTTGCTTATGTAAGCAAACCGGGCACACCTCTATGTTGTAAACTTCAACATTGTATAATGCATTAAGCGGCTTTCACACCGAACACGGAAAGCGCTGTGCTGGCCGCTGGGTTCAGTGCAGCTCTTCAGAGCGCAGCGGCAAAAGTTCAATTAATTTAAACTTTAAGCGCGTCGTGCATGGCTTGCGCGGCTTGCGCACCAGTGGTGCGCTCTGGTCGATGCAGAAACAAGCCGTCCTCGCACAGCGCAAGCAATTGAAATGAATGGATTTCATAGCGCAGCGTTTTCCGCATTCTATGTGAAAGCCACTTTGTGCGCCATCCTTTATCATTACTCCAATTAATGAGAGAGACAGACAGTCAAGCTGCATCAATCACACATTTTTAGACTACAGTGGGCTCACAGCTGAACAATAGAACTACAGAAGCGTGAGTAGACCCCAGGGCAGACCCAGGACACACCGGAGGGATTATAGCTGGCCTGGGAACGCCTTTTTAACAAATAAACCACATACATTCTACACCAAACAGGCAAACTATGAGATTCTCTGGAACCCTGCCCCCGAAAGGACAGAATGGTTTAGACTAGTCTTAATAGTCATCTAATTTTTTTCTTTTAGACCAGCCATAGTTTTTAAAATTCAGTCAAATTAAATTGTATAGTAGTCTAAGTTGAATCCAAAAATAAAACTGATTACCCATATGCTAACTGCTAGTTGGTCACAGTTTTAACATAGAGGTTAAGTTTATGCTACTGGCCCTTAGTTACCAGATTTCCAGAGAGACACAGATAAACTTTACAACCTCAAAAACTGGAACTTCCTTTTATTAATTCACAGACAAACCTTTCTATGAATGAACATGCACGTCGTTCAATGGCCAAGGCAACACAAGTATCGCACATTTAACTAAACAAAACAGAGGTTTAGTATAAGCGGTAGACCCCTTCGTAAAAAGGCACTGATGGTTCACTCAGGTGGTGAACTGACTCCTTTTCTATAGCTTCATTCTCTGGTTTCTAACAGTTCCCCATCAGTCGGTCACTTTGAGTCATGTCAGTGACCGACGAATTGGGTTCTCGCTTAGAGAGACCAATCTACTTTGAATGTAAACTAATCTCCCCTGTGTGCCTCAGCACATTAAAGAGCTGCGTTCTAAAAGAGCTTTCACGGGCGGATGTCTTTATAAAGATGCAGCGTTTTAACATGCCTTCCCATCTGTGCGCGTCTGGATGCGGTCGTTGCCTCACATGTCTGGGCACTAAGCATGCTGAGGTAGCTTTTGTGGATGAGACATGCTCTCATTGCGGGAGGATGACCATCGGCAAGTTGCGGACCAGACTCTGCCCTCTGCAAAGGGGTGGGGTGCCGGTTTCTCTGTCCAGATCTAGCGTTCCCCCACGGCAAACACCGGGTGGGCGCCGCCTCTGGCAGGCAGCTGACTGGTTTAATGGTGACTGCGAGGATCTCCCTAAAAACAAGGGTTCCTTCTTCCACCAGCACCTCGCAGCCAGTAAAGCTGGCAAAGGAACAGGCTGGACCTCCCCATGAGGTACCACATGTATCTTTTGGGGCTCCCCCCGACGATCGGATGTTGTTCGCGGCTTCGGAGGGTGAGCCAGACCTCTCGGGGGAGGATGATCTGAGCACACTGTCATCCACCAGGCGGTCAGCAGTGCCGGATACGGACCCTGAGATGATGGCTATGCTTGCCCGAGCAGCCGAGAGTGTAGGGCTTGAATGGAAGCCTCCATCACGCCCCGAACCCTCTCCGCTGGGTGACTGGTATCTCAGGGTGGCTTGCACTGGTTCTCAGGGCCCCACCCCGATACCTTTCATCCTGGAGGTGCATGTTGAGCTTTACTGGAATGTGGACGGCACCTTTTACTGCCTGAAACCGCTCCAGTGGCACATCCTCCCTCACCACCCTCGATGGTGGACCAGCGTATATGGGTATATGGCTGTCTATATGCAATTCGTTGCTCCCCTCCCGGGCCTGTAGGCACTCGTCAGCTCTGATCGGCAGTGCCTATGTGGCCTGTGGAGAAGCTGGCTCTGCCTTACACGTTATGGCGTTATTACAGGTTCACCAGGCTAAGGCATTGAAGGACCTGTATGAGAGTGGTCATGACCCAGAAGTTCTTAAAGAGCTTCGCATCGCCACGGACCTCGCACTATGTGCGACAAAGGTAATGGGACGGTCTCTGGGTCGTGCCATGTCCACCATGGTGGTCCAAGAGCTCCATCTCTGGCTGTGTCTGGCCGACTGAGGGAAACCGATAAGACCAGATTCCTCAATGGCCCCGTGTCCCAGACTGGCCTTTTTGGCGACAGAGTGGAGAACTTTTCCCAGCAGTTTTCTGCCGCACAGAAGCAGGCCGAGGCTATCAGACACATCCTGCCCCGTTGTGCAGCTGCTGCCTCCACCCGGCCACCGCCGGCAGCACCTCAGCCTGCTTGTCGCAGAGGACGGCCCCCTGCCTGCGCCCCTGCTCCCACACAACCATCGCTGCAGCCTTCTCAGCAGCGCCGTGGAGCTCACTCACCCTCCCCTCTCGCTAGTGAGCGGCAGTGGGCAGTTGGAGAGTGCTATCAGACATACTACTCACACACCATCTGCCCGAATGCAGGTAAGTGTCTCACACACTCCAGATACAGACACTCTGACCCCGCTTCGGTCCCTGCGTTCCCTATCGCTGTAGGGTACGTTGGTGGTCCCGCTGGTGCCGCTTGTACATTATCTGGGGGCATGGATAGAGCTTCCCAGTCCGTCCTGTTGGCTCCTCCGGACCTTGTGTACATCAATCAACAAGGCATGTC
Organism: Cirrhinus mrigala; assembly: GCA_036247105.1. NCBI lineage: Eukaryota > Metazoa > Chordata > Actinopteri > Cypriniformes > Cyprinidae > Cirrhinus > Cirrhinus mrigala. The sequence continues at coordinate 14,876,576 of CM070021.1, forward strand.
ACAACTCGCCTGCCTCCTCCTCCTTTGGAGTCAGAAGCATCTGAGGTCGCTTCGTGCCATTTACATTCCGGGCTTGCAGGAAGCTCGCTCAGGACACTGGAGGGGGACAGCAGCCATGGCGCTTTGGTAGGGATCCCAATTCATCGGTCACTGATATGACTCGAAGTGACTGACTGATGGGGAACGTCTCAGTTACGTATGTAACCCTCGTTCCCTGAAGGAGGGAACGGAGATGTTACGTCCCGTCGCCCCGGCTGCTGTACCACCTCTGAGTCACCGGGTCACTGGCTCGGCTCCTCAGCAAAAAGCTGACTAATGTTTCATTCATTCAATTATATGCCCCTTTTTTTTCACCATGTACTGTATGTATGCGTGAGTGTGTGTATATGTTTGTTAGACTAATTATGTGTTGGTGTTTAGTAAATCAAATGCTCACAAATTACAAACCCGATTCCAAAAAAGTTGGGACACTGTACAAATTGTGAATAAAAAAGGATGCGATAATTTACAAATCTCATAAACTTATATTTTATTTACAATAGAATATAGATGACATATCAAATGCTGAAAGTGAGACATTTTGAAATTTCAGGCCAAATATTGGCTCATTTTGGATTTCAAGACAGCTACACATTCCAAAAAAGTTGGGACAGGTAGCAATAAGAGGCTAATGTACATATAAGGAACAGCTGGAGGACCAATTTTCCACTTATTAGGTCAATCGGCAACATGATTGGGTATAAAAAGAGCCTCTCAGAGTGGCAGTGTCTCATAGAGGTCAAGATGGGCTGAGGATCACCAATTTCCCCAATGCTCCGCCAAAAAATAGTGGAGCAATATCAGAAAGGAGTTTCTCAGCGAAAAATTGCAAAGAGTTTGAAGTTATCACCATCTACAGTGCATAATATCATCCACAGATTCAGAGAATCTGGAACAATCTCTGTGCGTAAGGGTCAAGGCCGGAAAGCCATACTGGATGGCCATGATCTTCGGGCCCTTAGACGGCACTGCACACAAACAGGAATACTACTATGATGGAAATCACAATATGGGCTCAGGAATACTTCCAGAAAACATTGTCGGTGAAAACAATCCACCGTGCCATTCGCCGTTGCCAGCTAAAAGTCTATAGGTCAAAAAAGAAGCCATATTTAAACATGATCCAGAAGTGCAAGCGTTTTCTCTGGGCCAAGGCTCATTTAAAATGGACTGTGGCAAAGTGGAAAACTGTTCTGTGGTCAGACGAATCAAAATTCGAAGTTCTTTTTGGAAAACTGGGACGCCATGTCATCCGGACTAAAGAGGACAAGGACAACCCAAGTTGTTATCAGCGCTCAGTTCAGAAGCCTGCATCTCTGATGGTATGGGGTTGCATGAGTTCGTGTGGCATGGGCAGCTTACACATCTGGAAAGGCACCATCAATGCTGAAACGTATATCCAAGTTCTAGAACAACATATGCTCCCATCCAGACGTCATCTCTTTCAGGGAAGAATTGTCCTTTTCCAACATAACAATGCCAGACCACATACTGCATCAATTACAACATCATGGCTGCGTAGAAGAAGGATCCAGGTACTGAAATAGCCAGCCTGCAGTCCAGATCTTTCACCCATAGAAAACATTTGGTGCATCATAAAGAGGAAGATGCGACAAAGAAGACCTAAGACAGTTGAGCAGCTAGAAGCCTGTATTAGTCAAGAATGGGACAACATTCCTATTCCTAAACTTGAGCAACTTGTCTCCTCAGTCCCCAGACGTTTGCAGACTGTTGTAAAAAGAAGAGGGGATGCCTCACAGTGGTAAACATGGCCTTGTCCCAACTTTTTTGAAATGTGTTGATGCCATGAAATTTAAAATCAACTTATTTTTCCCTTAAAATGATACATTTTCTCAGTTTCAACATTTGAAATGTCATCTATGTTCTATACTGAATAAAATATTGAAATTTGGAACTTCCACATCATTGCATTTGGATTTTATTCACAATTTGTACAGTGTCCCAACTTTTTTGGAATCGGGTTTTTACATGATGTTTTGATTCTGTCACAGCTTGCAGATCAATGCCACTTAAACAATGCATTTGTACTGGATGACATTGTTATATTAATTCTGCTACAGTTACTGTTGGCAGCCGATATAAATAATTGTAATAAAATTGCAATTATTTATATACATTTCCCTTTTGTGCTGATTTGCTACAAGCCTAAACACACACGCACACACAATGTCATCTTTCAGTCTAATATTTTATCAGTTTGTCAGCTTGACCCTAATTGATGACAACAGCATTGAGATCATAGAAATCTGTACTGATCACACATGAGTGTTTGTCAACAAAATAAGGCCCAGCCCATCTAAAGGTCTATAAAAATCAGCGCAATGGAGGAGAGCTAGGAGGTTCACTCCATTTGCCTTGAGCTACATCACAACCTCCACCTTTTTTTTATGGCTTATTTTTGCTGTCAAGATGAACTTAACAGAAAACAACAATTTGAGCAACACATCAAATCTGAAAGCAATAAATGAGAAGCCTTTGGTGGTGCAGGTACTGGTGGGGATTCTTCTCTATGTGAACGGACTGATGATTGTCACCTTTCTGAAGAAAGAGACCTTCAGGGAAACACGTTACATTCTGTTTGCTCAGACTCTTTTTGTGGACTCTGCTCTTATGGTGTTGACTGATTTAACCCTCATGGGGTCATTTTACCAGTACCCCATGCATATAATTCCTTGCTATATCTTGTGCACACTTATGTTTTTGCTCTATCTTTGTTCACCCATGACCCTTGTAGCCATGTGTTTGGAGCGCTATGTGGCCATATGTATGCCTTTAAGACATGCCAGCATCTCCACCCCCAAAAACACCTGCATTGGGCTTTCTATCATATGGGGTGTCAGTTCTGTCATTCCGCTGTTTGTTTTAATAGTCTCTTTTGCTTATATTCCTTCTGGTGTCTTTCACCAATATATTGTGTGTAGTGTGGAGGTCATGTTACAGGTAAAATGGTTGGCAGACATGAGAGCGTTGAGTCTACAGCTCATATTCATCATAATGTTCTGTATTGTTGTCTCCACCTACTTCAAGATTATGTTGGCAGCCAGATCTGCTTCCTCCGAAAGGAAGAAGTCAACAAATAAGGGTCTCAAAACTGTTATTCTCCATGGTGTTCAGCTGTTTCTGTCTATGATGCAGCTCATAACCCCTTATATAGAAATGCCTTTATGGAAAGTAGATGTCATGCTATTTATAAATGTAAGATACTCAAATTTCATTTTGTTTTTGATCTTGCCTCGTTGTCTGAGTCCCTTAGTTTATGGATTACGAGACAAAAAGTTTTATAATGCTCTTAAATATTATGCATTTTGTGGCATTTTTTGGGGCTGTAATAAAAACAGAATAAGAGACGTTAAATCTTTAGAGGTGTAGCAAACATTTCTATAAACAATTAAACCTCACACAATACGTAGTGTATTGTTTAATTCATATCAACAGCAGTCATGTTTAGCAATAATTTTAATCACATAAAATAGTTTATTTTGGCTCACATTGAGTATGCTATGTATGACAAAATACATTTGATGTTTATTAAATATATTTAAATGTGTTTAATAAACATTTATTAATACATTTATATTATTTAATGTGTAAATATTTAACTTTGTAATATCTATCTGTCTATCTATACAACAGGCTACAGTTTTAATGACATTGTGTATGGTAATAGTGATGCACACTGTTTTTATTAAGATGCCAGTAGGATGTCAAGTCACTGTTTATAATATCCATATGTTGTAACTATAGTGTGTCAGGTGGTAGCTATAGTAGTAGTATACTTTATTATCCTCAAAAGGAAATTTGTTGTGGACTACATGTTGCTGCAGACATACAAAATAATAACAAAGTAAATACAATGATAAACAGCAAGATAAACTCAAAATAAGATCAAGATGAGCTCTTGTTCAATAAACACACTGATACAGGTACAGAGGAATTCTTATTTCTATTTAACATTGGGACTCTATATCTTCTACCAGAAGGAAGTTCATACTGTAAATACAAAAAATGAATACACAAAGAATACTCTCTACCTGACTGAGGACACGTTTCTCATATAAAATTTGTAGATTTAACTGTTCATCATGCCCAACAATTCTCCATGCTGTCAATGACAGGTGCATCAACTTAGATTTAGGTGAAACATTTTGGCATTTTGAAAAATATCTAATAAAAAGAGACAATGGCAGTTAAATTATAACACTTCTGTATCCACATATGCACATACAATATGTTATACGTTTAATAACGACAATTACTTGGCCTTTTTTTGCTTTTTCTTAAATTGTCATCACACAGACATCACACTAGGACAGGGGTGGCCAATGTTGGTCCTGGAGAGCCACAGTCCTGGAGAGTTTCGCTTCAGCCCTAATCAAATGCATGTTAACAAGCTAATCAAGGTTTCAGGGTTACTGGAAAGCCACAAACAGGTGAATTTCTTTTTTTTTTTTTTTTTTTTTTTTATCAAGGTTGGGGAAAAAATCTCTGTAGGACTGTGGCTCTCCACGACCAATGTTAGCCACCTCTGCACGAGGCAATTGCAATGCACTGTCAAATGTCAACATTAAATGGCCCTGAAAATTATTTCGATATTTTTTAATCATTTAAGTAGTATGTTTTTATGACAATCCCTTAGGGCCCATTTCTCAATACTTATGTCTCTTATTCAAAACTACTCAAGTTTCAACTTCAGCTGTTAATTTAACATCTAAACTGCACTAAAACCACCAAAGCATGTCTCATATTATCTTACCTTTCATAACAAGAACACTTTGCCACTCATAAAATAATGACCTGAAAAATGCAAATAACAAGGTAGCATTATACAATGTTTTTATGTAAAGATGTCTTTACAAAGACTGTTTAGAATTCACTGCAGTAAATGTTGCATTACAGTATAAAATTCTTAACTTGTTACCTTTTGTGTAGTTGGTAAAAGACCTGGGGCTATGAATTATTGCAGGACCCTCCTTAATCTTATATTCTAAAATCTTATATCACGATATGAGTAATTTTGTAATTTTATTTTATAATAACTATCATGATACGGTTGTTTTTGCTTTAAATAATGTTTTTATAATATAAAATCTTTATACCATTGAAATTTCATAATTCTCGTCACCAATTTCAATATCACGAAAAATGAATGCTAGCCTAAAAATACATGAACGCTTACTGTAGACAAGTCAGTGATAAAATAAGAAACTAAGAAACTAATTACAAGCAATGAAACAAAAACAAACAAAAATTTTGACTTGGAAAAACTTAAAGCACTGAAAACAGAAATACTTCATTGTATAAAGTAATTAAATGTACAAAAAACAGTGCATAGTCTTCATTGTGTAAATCCAATATACATATAATCTTATTAAAGTTACAATTCAGGGGGCAATGAGTGATTTCTGTTGTCTGATTAACATTAATGTCCAGAGCTGTGTAGATTTCTGTGTAGAGGGGGAGGAAACCATCAGTAATGTACAGACTGGACAGAAGAAATTCTGTCTATGAAAAGACACGGGTTTGCCAACAGGGAAACCATACCGTGGAAGAAACACATAAAGGGGATCATTGTGGGGAACCAAGCTCACTACAGGGGCTGACCAAAGGCCATGCAAACACAAGTAGAGTTCAACCCAGGGTTTGTCAAGTGAGGAACACACCTCTAGAGATAAAAACATGCACTTCTTGACTGAAGTGAGAGTGGCCAGGAGTGCTGTCTTTACTGCGGCTGCAGAAGCCATATGCCCCAGGAGCCTCAGAAACTCTTTGGGGGGAACCATCTTTTTCCCTTAGACAGTTCAGCACTGACTGGGTGCACTCGTTAAATCGAACAATTTAACAAACTAAATTGCATACCCAGGCTTTGCGTCTGTGGCATCAAGGGGACAACCAATGTACCTGCAGAGGGCTTAGTTACCTGGAGTTTCTGCATCAACCCTGGCTTGCAACTACCCTTGTGCAAGCTCTTCAGTGCCTTGGCCTGATGGACTTACAGGATGCCCACCGCATGCAAGGCGGAGGCCGCCTGTCCAGCGACCCTGTAGGCTTTAGCAGCCAAAGCTGATGTCATCCTACAGGACTTGGAAAGGAGATGCGAGCGACCCCTCCAGGTGGCAGTGCCTTGTGGCCACAGATGTACTGCAACTACACACTCAGCCTGGGGGTATCTCCACGTAGCCTTTGTCAGCCTCACCATCGAAGGTAGTGAAGGAAAAGGAAGCAGCAAAGTGGCTTCTGTCAGAGAAAGGTGCCTTCCACAACGTCCTCATTTACTTCAAGGGAAGATGGCACTGAGGCAGGCAGTGTCGTGCCCAGCACCCTGAAACCAATCATCCAGCAGAGAACGCCCCAGGTTGGATGTAGGCTTCTGCTAAACCCTGATATTCTCGGCTACTTGGACGAGCATGGTCATCAACTCAGAGTCTGACTCGGACCTAGCAACCATCCCAGAAGGGGAAACTCAGCCAAGCCATTCTCTGCTAAGGAGTCTGGCTCTCCCTCCGATGCAGTAAACGACATCTGATCATCCTCGGAAGCCCCAAAAGAGATGCTAGAACCGGCAAGGGGTGGTCCAACAATTTTCTTCAGAAGCTTGACAGAGAAGATCTCCTATTGTCACCCTCAGATCTATGACCCTGTTTGCCAGATGAACTGGGCTGGTTGGCAGCAGGGTGGACTCATCCCCTCATACGGAGAAATGTGGGCATGAGCCATCCATGAACGCCATTTCAGACATGAGACCATGGCCGTAGTTTCCTGGACTTCCTGTAATCAACCCTGGCTGGAACTACCATTGTGCAAGCTCTTCAGTGCTTTGGCCTGATGGACTTACAGGATGCCCATTACATGCAAGGCGGAGACCGCCTGTCCAGCAACCCTGTAGGCTTTAGCAGCCAAAGCTGACGTCATACGGCAGCACAGCTGTACTGCAATTGCATACTCAGCCTGGGGGATCTCCACGTAGCCCTTGTCAGCCCCACCATCGAGGGTAGTGAGGGAAATGGAAGCAGCAAAGAGCCTTCTGGCAGAGAAAGATGCCTTCCACAACATCCTCATGTACTTCAAGGAAAAATGGCACTGAGGCAGGTTGTGGCTGACTGTCATGCCCGACACCCTGAAACCAATCATCCAGCAGAGAATGCTCCAGGTGACTTGGACCTCACAACCACCCTAGAAGGGGGAAGCTCAGCCAAGCCATCCTCCTCTAAGGACTCTGGCTCTCCCTCCGATGCAGTGAACGACATCTGATCTGATCATCCTCAGGAGCCCCAAAAGAGATTCTCGGGCCGGCAAGAAATTTTTTTTTCAAAAGCTTAATGGAGTGGGAGATCTCCTATTGTCACCCTCAGATCTCCATGTGCACTAAGCATCATGACACTCTGTTTGCCAGGTTGACCGGGCTGGTCGGCAGCAGGGGGACTCCTCCCCTCGCAAAGAGAGATGCGGGCATGAGCTATCAACGAACGCCATTTCCAGTAATGGGAATAACGGCGTTATAAATAAACGCCGTTACTCACCACCTTTATTTCTTTCAGTAGCGAGTAATCAAATGAATTACTGTTTCCCCCGTTACAACATTGTTACCGTTACTGACAATAAAATGTGCTGTTACCATAATTTATTACATTATAATAATTTTATTTTTCAGTTCATCTGAATGGATGTCCAGTTCACTTGTTTTTGACGAACCGTAAACTATAGTGTGAAGGCACACAACTAGCGTCACTTTGTCTCACACACACATAAAGAAAGATACAGAGCAAGTCTTATATATATATATATATATATATATATATATATATATATATATATATATATATATACTACAAAATTTACTAACCAGTCGCGATTCTATTGCTAAGGTGTCTGTAGAGGATTGATAATATTTACAATATTTATAGAATTTGATAGGTGTCATTTACATTGTCCCACAGCAACATTAAAATAGATTAGTGTACATATTATAATAATAATTTATTCTATTTAGTGTCCATTTCATTCATTTAGCATATTTAATATTGGGGACATCCAAGTTATTTGAACATTTTTTAAAAAAGTAACACAATAGCTACTTTCCCTGGTAATCAGTTACTTTTATAATAATGTAACTCAGTTACTATTAATGAAAAGTAACTAGTAACTATAATTAATTACTTTTTTAACATAAGATGCCCAACACTGGCCATTTCACACATGATACACCGATCATGCCCATCAGAGGAGAACAGGAAACGACTGTACGCAGTATCCAGAAACACACGGATGAAGAAGCATCTTTAAAAAGACACTCTCGTCCATGTTGCTCTTTTAGGAATAGTTCTCTTTCAAACCAAAGCACCCAAGGTAGAATCGCAGCGCCTAGCTGTGCTATACAGAGGCAGAACATGGCTGATTGCACTATAGATAAAATGTCCAGCAAAAAAGAACATTCCTATAGTGTGAAGTGATCAGTTGCTCTTGTATAATCAGCAGCCACTCCTAAGCAAAAATCTGAATGAATGCATGTGGCCTTCTTAAATAAAGGGCAGCTGTGGCCCAATGGTTAAAGAGTCGGACTTGTAAACCAAAGGTGTGCAGCTTTTTGCTACTCAAAGGTGATTGGGGCCCCATACATCAGTTGTCACGTCGAACGTGACTGAAAGGGAAACATGGTTATTTTCTACAACAGTTTTAATGCCTAAATGAGTATATATTTTTCTCCTTTTATGTTATAGTATAAAGCTAAACTACCAGGTTAATGACACTTTGCATTATTTGATGTGACACACAATATTATCTTTTCAATCTAAAATGTTATCTTTTTGTTGTCAGATTCATTCAAAATGATGAAATCAGCATTGAGAAACATCTGCAGTGATGACACGTGTGCATCTGTAAACAAAATAAGGCCCAGCCCATCTAAACCTCTATAAAAACAGCACAAAGGGAGAAGAGCTAGGAGGTTCACTCCATTTGCCTTGAGATACATCACAACCTCCACCTTTTGGCTTTATGAGGTTTTTTTCATGGCTTATTTTTTCTGCCAAGATGAACTTTACAGAAAACAACAATTTGAGCAACACATCTAATTTGAAAGCGATAAATGAGAAGCCTTTGGTGGTGCAGGTACTGGTGGGGATTCTTCTCTATGTGAACGGACTGATGATTTTCACCTTTCTGAAGAAAGATACTTTCAGGGACACACGTTACATTCTGTTTGCTCAGACTCTTTTTGTTGACTCTGTTCTTATGCTGTTGAGTGATTTAACCCTCATGGGGTCATTTTACCAGTACCCTGTGCATTTAATTCCTTGCTATATCTTCTGTGCACTTATGCTTTTGCTCCTTATTTGTACACCCATGACTCTTGTAGCCATGTGTTTGGAGCGCTATGTGGCTATATGTATGCCTTTAAGACATGCCAGCATCTCCACCCCCAAAAACACCTGCATTGGGCTTTCTATCATATGGGGTGTCAGTTCTGTCATTCCGTTGTTTATTTTAATAGCCTCTTTTGCTTATATTCCTCCTGGTTTCTTTCACCAATATGTTGTGTGTAGTGTGGAGGTCATGTTACAGGTAAAATGGCTGGCAGAGATGAGAGCCTATGGTCTACAGCTGTTATTCATCATAATGTTCTGTATTGTTGTCTCCACCTACTTCAAGATTATGTTGGCAGCCAGATCTGCCTCCTCAGAGAGGAAGAAGTCAACAAATAAAGGTCTCAAAACTGTTATTCTCCATGGTGTTCAGCTGCTTCTATCTATGATGCAGCTCATAGCCCCTTATATAGAAATGCCTTTATTGAAAATAGATGTCATGCTATTTATAAATGTAAGATACTCAGATTTCATATTGTTTATTATCTTGCCTCGTTGTCTGAGTCCCTTAGTTTATGGATTACGAGACAAAAAGTTTTATAATGCTCTTAAATATTATGCCTTTTGTGGCATTTTTTTGGGTGGTAATAAGCACAAAATAAGAGATGGTAAACCTTTACAGGTGTAGCAAGCATTTCCATAAACAATTAAACACAATATGTAGTGTATTGCTTCATTCATATCAACAGCAGTCATGTTTAGCAATCATTTTAATCATATAAAATTTTATATTTTGGCTCACATTGAGTATGCTATGTATGACAAAATATATTTGATGTTTATTAAATATATTTAATTGTGTTTAATAAACATTAGTTAATATATTTATATTATTTAATGTGTACATATTTAACTTCGTAATATCTATCTGTCTATCTATACAATAGGCTACAGTTTTAATGACATTGTGTATGGTAATCGTGATGCACGCTGTTTTTATTAAGATGCCAGTAGGATGTCAAGTCACTGTCTATAATATCCATATGTTGTAACTATAGTTGTCAGGTGGTAGCTATAGGTGAAACATTTTGAAAAAATTCTAATAAAAAGAAACAATGGCAGTTTAATAATGACATTTATGTGTCCGCATATGCACATACATTATTCTATTATTTTAATAACAATGATTACTATGCCTTTTTTCTGCTTTTTGATATTGTCATCACACAGACATCACACTAGGCCAGGGGTGGCCAACATCGGTCCAGCAGCTCCAGCCTTAATCAAACACACATGAACAAGTTAATAAAGGCCTAAGGGTCAGGAGCAGATCTAGAAAATAATTTTTAGGGTGGCAAAGGGGTGGCATGGGGTCTGTGAGGGGTGGCAACAACAAAGCAAGCAAGCATAGTTTTAGGGGATTTATAGTCTGACATACACAGCTGTGTTCACAAATATTGCATTACCATTAGGTAATCATCTATACTGTTTAAAATGAAAAATAAAGAACATTTCAATATCCATCATGGCACCAAGTCAATAAACAACATAAAAAACTTCAACAGGTCATAAATGTTTCTGAGCTTGTATCACTAATAAAGACATGCAGTTCTATTAAAATTACATAGGCAACTTAGATGGTATAAATCACGTTTCAGTGCTTGAAAATGCTAATGTTAGGAAGTTCAAAAATGTTTGAATTTCCTAACATTAGAAAGAAATACAATAATATCAAAGCACTGGATCAGTTTTGAAAACAATGTTTGATTTTCTGTTATTAACAGAGGTGGGAATGTCTGTAATCACCCGCAACACCCCAACAACTGCATAGCAAAAGCCTAGCAACCACCCAGAATATCCTAGCAACCAACTAGCAACACTTTAGCAAACATCTAGAACATCTGACCAAACTATTTAGATTTTTAAACAAGACTTTAAGACAAGCTAGCATAAATTTGTCTTTCAAACTTTTCAATCTAGTTATCACAGGTGTTCTTAAATGCTTACACACAATTCAAACAAATGTCTCATATTAACTCATTCTTTCATAACACTAGCAAAAACACACTTTGCCACTCATAAAATAATAAGCTGGGAAAAGCTGGGAAACCAGTGACCAAGTCGCTTACAGTGATTGGTAGATCAGTCTTATATCTGCTTCTGCAGTATCTCTTACTTACCACTGTCTACCTTCTAACTACACTAAAAGTTTATGATCTCTTTCCTCTTCAGTTTGATACTATGTGATCAGTATAATTTGCTAACCAGGTATATCGAAACCCAGCTAAAAGCTGACACACACACACATACACACCCACACACACACACACACACACACACACACTACAGGGCCATTAAGATCTCCTTGGGTCCTGGGGCTATGAATTGCAGCAGGACCCCCCTATAATTTTATATCCTAAAATCTTATATCACGATATGAGTAATTTTATTTCATAGTAACTATTATGATACAGTTGTTTTTGCTTTAAATAATGTTTTTATAATATAAAATTTTGATACCATTGAAATTTAATAGTTCTCATCACCAATTTCAATGTCACAAAAAAACGAATGCTAGCCTAACTAAAAAAAACAAATACAAAAAATTAAAAAAAAAAAACAAGCAACAAGCAATTAAAAAAACTACAAAAGAACAAAGACAAGTAATACTGACTTGAAAAACTTAAAGCATTAAAATATTAAATACTACATTGTATAAAGTAATTAAATGTACAAGAAACGCTGCATAGTCTTCATTGTGTAAATTCAATATACATATAATCTTATTAAAGTTACAAAAGTAATTTAGAGGGCAGTGAGTGATATCTGTTGTTTGATTAATGTTCAGAGCTGTGTAGATTACTGTGTAGAGGGGTGGGGTGGGGGTGGGGGGATTATCAGTAATGCACAGATGGGCAGAAGCAATTCTGTCTATGAAAAGACATGGGTTTGCCAACAGGGAAACCATACCGTGAAAGAAACACACATGAGATCTCCTAAAGGGAATCACTATGGGGAAACAAGCTCACTACATGGGAAGAAACCGGCTCAACCCAGATCCTGTAGAATCTTACTAAGGTATTAGGTGTCGCCCAGCCTGCAGCTCTACAGATGTCTGCTATTTATGCCCAGGAGGAGGCAATGCTCCAAGTAGAGTGAGCTGTAACTCCTAGGGAGCATGGCTCACCTTGCTTGGTATGCCAAGGTGATGACATCCACTAGCCAATGGGCCAACATCTGTTTGGAAACATCCTTTCTGCTGACCTCCAAAGCAGACAAAGAGCTGCTCAGGCAGGTATCAAAGCCGGGGTCTCAGGACAACGTGAGAGTCACCCAGACCACATTCAAGGCACATTTCGTTGACCGAAAATGCCTGCAGGTCCCCCAATCTCTTGATTGAAGTGAGAGTGGGCAGGAGTGCTGTCTTTACTGTGGCTGCAGATATGCCATATGCCCTAGGAGCCTCTGAAACCCTTTTGGAGGAGCCATCTTTTTCCCCTCAGACAGTTCAGCACTGACTGGGTGCACTCATTGGTGAGACGCCCCATCATGTTGACTGAGTCCAACTCCATCTCAAGAAAAGAGATGCTTTGCATGGGAGAGAGCTTGATTTTTTCCCAGCTGACCTGAAGCCCTAACTGGCTGCCAGAGCACCAGGTCACTGTGATTACTTAAAAGATCTCAAAAGTGAGCCAAAATGAGCCCGTTGATGAGATATTTGAGGATGCTGAACCTGGGAGGGAGGGGGTCACCTGGCAAACTGAGTCCCATACCCGGGTCTGATTATTTGTATAGGCAAGCAGGATGTGTTGGAAAGGGCTAGCCAGGCTCCCAGGCTTTGCGTGTGTGGCACCAACGGGACAACCAATGTACCTGCAAAGGGGCAGGGAGGGGGATCACTGGGCCCTGACCCAGGAGGCATTGCGTCCAAGGGTGGGGAAGATAACACTTACCTGGCTCACTGGATCCTGTGAGGGACTGAATAGAGACATGTGAAGAAGCAGCACGTCCTTAAGTATAGTTTCTTGGCCTGTGGTGAAAGTCAGGGATGAGGCTGGGAATGAGGAAGCAACACGTCGCCTGTTTCCAGGCTGCATCGAGTATGACCCAGAGACTGGAAAAATTTTCTTTCTTTGAAATTTGTCAGAGTGGCTAGTGGTGGAACAGAAATCAAAGGGAACAAAAGATTCTCTGAGATGTTGCTCCTGGACTACAAGAGTGGCCAAGACCTTAGTTACCTGGAGATTCAAGCTTGTCACTGTGTGCAGTTCCTGCATCAACCCTGGCTTGGAACTATGCATGTGCAAGCTCTTCAGTGCTTTGGCCTGATGAACTTACAGGATGCCGATTGCATGCAAGTTGGAGGCCTCCTGTTCAGTGACCCAGTAGGCTTTAGCAACCAAAGCTGACATCAGCCTACAGGCCTAGGAAGGGAGATGCGAGTGACCCCTCCAAGTGGCAGTGCCTTGTGGACACAAATGTACTGCAAATGCACACTCAGCCGGGGGGTCTCTGCGTAGCCACCATCAAGTGTAGTGAAGGAAGAGTGGAAGCTTCTGCTAAAGTCTGATATTCTCAGCTGCCTGGGCAAGCATGGCTGTCAACTCAGAGTCCAACTTGGACTTGAACCACCCCAGAAAGGGGAAGCTCAGCCAATTCATTCTCTACTTACTAACAACATTATATCTTTTAGTAATGAGTAATCAAATAAATAAGTGTTTCCCCCGTTACAACGGCATTACCGTTACTGACAATAAAAAGTGGCGTTACTATAATTTATTATATTATTATAATTTTATTTTTCAGCTCATCTGAATGGTTGTGCAGTGTACTTGTGTTTGACAAACCGTAAAACTATAGTGTGAAGGCACACGACTAGCTGTCACTTTGTCTCACACACACGCAAAGAAAGATACAGAGCGAGAGAGTCTTATACCATGTAGAACTGACACTCATGTAAACAATATTCTTTGCTGTATTTTCCTGTCAAAATAACGGAGTTCCTTTGGAATTCTGTAGCTTTTAAGAACTGACGGTTTCTCCGGTCGTAGGCGGAACTAATATCCAAACGGCAGTCTCATTGGCTGACGTCACTTATTATCGTCCCTGGTTTGATTTCAGCAAATGAGTTAGAGCGAATGCAGACAACGTGATTAATATTAATGAACCCAGCAGCTCATTAATCCTTAGTTCGTTTTATATTGTTATTAATAGTAGAATTTGTAGTTTTATATAAAAACTGTAAATGACAAACAATATCTTAAGTACCACCACTAGTCCTAAGTTCAGTCAGCATGACAAATATGCATTCATACATGGTTATTCTAATTACTAAAGTTTAATGGTAAACTACCATAATATCATATTGTAATGCTTGACTGACTAATGCTAGGTGTACTTTCAGTGTACTGTGCCATTAAACTTTATATATATAACATTTACTAGCCAATGGCAATTCTATTGATAAGGTGTCTGTAGAGGGTTGATAATATTTACAATAATTTATTAAATTTGGTAGGTGTCCAGCAAAATGGAACCTTCCTATAGTGTCAGGTGATCGGTTTCTCTTGTATAATCAGCAACCACTCATAAGCAAAAAATCTGAATGAATGCATGCCACCTTCTTATATAAAGGGCAGTTGTGGGCTAATGGTCAAAGAGTCAGACTTGTAAACCAAAGGTGTGCAGTTTTTTGCTACTCAAATGTGATTGGGGCTCCCAAGTGAGACCCCATACATCAGCTGTCAACGTCGAACGTAACTGACTGAAAGGGAAACATGGTTATTTTCTCCAAAGTGAGACCAGAGATGGGAAGTAACTAAGTAAAAATACTTGGTTACTGTACTTAAGTAGATTTTTCTGGTACCAGTACTTTACTTCACTATTTATTTTTCTGACTACTTTTTACTTTTACTCCTTACATTTTACACTAATATCTGCACTTTCTACTTCTTACATTTTCAAACCAAGCTCGTTACTTTAGTTTTAATCAGCATTTGATGGATCACCATTCGATAACAAATCTATAATAAATCATGGATCGGATAGTCTTAGCTAGTGGCAATGTGATTCGGCTCGCACTCGTTCCGCATCTCCGCCAAACAGTTTCTATCAGAGTAATCATTGCAAGAGACTCGAGCATGGAGTGGAAGTGCCCGGGTGGATCATAGAGGCAAAACTACTGACCTGTTCAGGACTTAAAGTGCAGGTCAGTTTCATCTGTAAACAGGCTGCTAAGACTACAGCTATACTATAAACGAAAGTAAACTAAATTAGGCCTACTATCATCACTTAAAATACTCTATGCTAAACGACATAATTATTATCTACTGTAAAGTTATTCAAACACGTTTCCAGGAGCGTAAATGGTAAAGCCAATAATTAGTGTTTTTTGATGCAAACGAGTTCGCGTCTGCCGAAATTGTTCTTCTGCCTTTTCACATCATTTTACATCGGAAAGGCATTTGTTTTCAATAAAAATAAAAATGAAGGAAATAATCGAAAACTTTGAATAAAGTATCGGGTATGATTAGGTGTGTCTGAGCAGCAGATACACTCAGATGCTTTGTTTACTTTGATGTGATTCGGGAGTGCGCGAATAACTAGTGAAAACACGAAATGGAGTTGAATTAACATGCAGTGGTGTAATGCAGGGTATACCCAAGTATATGGCACATACCCACTTTATCAGTCGGCTTTGCATAGCCTATACCACTTCTAAATCCCCTCTGATGCGCATCGTACAGTAGTATCCTGTATTAGCCAAAATCATGACAGTCCACCAGTAGCTAATCAAATGGCATGTGAATAAATGCAAATATTCCCTAAACACACCCACTAAAGACAGCGATGCGGACTGCTTCCTTTGAAATATGTTTGACGATAGCGCCTGATGCGTCCGCGCCCGCTCCGTCCACTCCTCCACCCCAGATGTTGCCTGTTCATACACGGGAGCATAGAGCTTGATCTATTGTCGCATTCATCATGTGGGATGGATTTGACTGATGGCGCTCTAAAAAGTGTGCAGACATATTCTCTGAATTAGAGACGGTAAAAGTGGGTGGGTCCGATATCATAGGTCTTCAAAAGTGGGTGGGTCCTGTCCCACCCACATTCAATGGTTCCGACGCCCATGGGCAGATAACAACACAACCCTTACAAAAATTAAAACCAAAATCCATGGTTACTATAGTTAAACCATGGTAACCACAAATGAACCATGGTTTTGCTACACTAACCATAGTCTAACCATGAGATGTGAAGTAAAACTATGGTTGTAGTTAAATTAAAACAGATTGTAATCAATCCAGCAATTTTACCAGAGTATTTTTAAACATGAGTATCTGTACTTCTTGAGTTGAGTGAAGGATGTGTGTACTTTTGCCATCTCTGAGTGAGACCCCATACATCAGTTGTCAACATTGAACGTGACTGACTGAAAGGGAAGCATGGTTATTTTCTACAACAGTTTTAATGCCTGAATGAGTATATATTTTTCTGCTTTTATGTTATAGTATAAAACTAAACTACCAGGTTAATGAGACTTCTTATTTTTCATTATTTGATTTGGTTTCATGTCAAAAAAAAAAAAAAACTCCACACACAATATATTTTCAATCTACAATGTTATCCTTTTGTTGTCAGATTCATTTCAAATTATGAAATCAGCATTGCGATCATAGAAACATCTGCAGTGATGACACGTGTGCATCTGTAAACAAAATAAGGCCCAGCCCATCTAAACCTCTATAAAAACAGCACAAAGGGAGAAGAGCTAGGAGGTTCACTCCATTTGCCTTGAGGTAGATCGCAACTTCCACCTTCTGGCTTTTTCATGGCTTATTTTTGCTAAGATGAACTTAACAGAAAACAACAATTTGAGCAGCACATCTAATTTGAAAGTGATAAATGAGAAGCCTTTGGTGGTGCAGGTACTGGTGGGGATTCTTCTTTATGTGAACGGACTGATGATTTTCACCTTTCTGAAAAGAGAGACCTTCAGGGAAACACGCTACATTCTGTTTGCTCAGACTCTTTTTGTTGACTCTGCTCTTATGGTGTTGACTGATTTAACCCTCATGGGGTCGTTTTTCCGGTACCCCGTGCATATAATTCCTTGCTATATCTCTTGCACAGTTTTGTCTTTACTCTCTGTTTGTTCACCCATGACTCTTGTAGCCATGTGTTTGGAGCGCTATGTGGCCATATGTATGCCTTTAAGACATGCTAGCATCTCCACCCCCAAAAACACCTTAATTGGGCTTTTTATCATATGGGGTGTCAGTTCTGTCCTACCATTGTTTATTTTCACAGTCTGTTTTGTTAATATTCGTCCTGGTTTCTTGCACCTTTATGTTGTTTGTACCTTGGAGGTAATGTTAGAGATAAAATGGCTGGCGGACATGAGAGCATCGAGTCTACAGCTCATTTTCATCATAATGTTCTGTATTGTTGTCTCCACCTACTTCAAGATTATGTTGGCGGCCAGATCTGCCTCCTCAGAGAGGAAAAACTCAACAAATAAGGGTCTCAAAACTATTATTCTCCATGGTGTTCAGCTGCTTCTGTGTATGATGCAGCTTTTAATCCCTTATATAGAAATGCCTTTATGGAATGTAAATATCATGCTATTTATAAATGTAAGATACTCAAATTTCATTTTGTTTTTGATCTTGCCTCGTTGTCTGAGTCCCTTAGTTTATGGATTACGAGACAAAAAGTTTTATATTGCTCTTAAATATTATGCCTTTTGTGGTATTTTGGTTTGTAATAAGCACAAAATAAGAGATCATAAAACCTTTTAAGGTATAGTAAGCATTTCCGTAAATAATTAAACCTCACACAACGTGTAGTGTGTTGTTTCATACAAATGAACAGCACTAATGTTTAGCATTAATTTTAATTTTAACTTATTTATAAATATATTTTGGCTTGCAGAGGCAAAATATTTGATGTTTATTAAATATTTAAAATATATTTAATATGCATTTTATTAATATCTATCTATCTTATTATATATTGCAAGATGCACACTGTTTTATTAAGACTGTCAGTAGGATGTCAAGTCACTGTCTATAATATCCATATGTTGTAACAGTTTGTCAGGTAGTAGCTATAGCTAAAACTATTTGGCATCAAATTTCTAATAAACACAAGCAATGGTAGTTTAATTATGAAATAATGTACATACATTTTTTTATTAATGAAGATAGCTTTGGGACAGGCCATTTTCTACTGATAATCATCACATAGTCAAATGCAACAAACTGGAAAGAGTCAAGACCAAATGATCCTCAGAATGTTTTATTTATTTATTTATTTTTAAATCATTTTTTATACAATCGCTACGACCCATTTCTCAATACTTATTGTTACTTTTTCAAAACTCACAGAGTTCTACTTACCAAGTTTCATAAATGTTTTTAAATGTTTTGTCTTGTAAAGGTTCTTTATAAAATAATAATGACAGCTCTCTACTGTTTAGAATACACTGCAGTATATGTTACATTGCTGTACGAAATGATTCTAGATTGTGTTTTCAGTGTTCTATAACGATTTAAAATAATAAAATATTCATCATATTTGCTCAGTTATAACTTAAACTGCCTTTCCTAATTCCTGTTTCTGAATATTTTGTTGAACATGGAGCCTTTAATATGTGCACAACTGTTAATATTTTGCTAAAAGAAGAAAATAAAAGAAACTAAAAAGGCTCTGAAGTGACTCCATAGCTGGATAGGGAAAATAAAGTACTTATATATTTTACTTATCCTTGAGTGCTTTGCCTTGCATGGTTTTTACGAGTTGAACTATTCCTCCTTGTCCAAAGAGCACCGGGATTTATTTATTTATTTATTTATTTATTTATTTATTTATTTATTTTTCTTAAACCAAAGGACCTTATTATATCTGCTCCTGCAGTATTTCTCACTCACCACGAGAGGTCACTCTCTACCTTCTAAGTCAGGGGTGTCAAACTCACTTTTTGGGCCACAGCCCTGCAGAATTTAGTTCCAATCCTGCACCAACACACATACCATGGAGTTTTGGTCGCCGTGATTTTGCCAAGTAAGACATGTTCCTGGATCAACATCAGCTCTATCTTTTGTTGATCTTGGATCAACATTACTGTCCAAAAATATAGACTTAAAAGAGAAGTCCACTTCTAGAACAACAATTTACAAATAATTTACTCACCCCCTTGTCATTCAAGATGTTCATGTCTTTCTGTCTTCAGTCGTAAAGAAATTATGGTTTTTGAGGAAAGCATTTCAGGATTTTTCTTCATATAATGGACTTCATTGGTGCCCTGATTTTGAACTTCCAAAATTGTTTCGCTAGATAAGACTCTTCTTCCTCGGCAGGGATCATTTAGAGGCCTTTGGGCCTGCATTTAAACTACATTTTGGAAGTTCAAAATCGGGGGCAAAATTAAAGTTCATTATATGAAGAAAAATCCTATGCTTTCCTCAAAAACCATAATTTCTTTACGACTAAAGACAGAAAGACATAAACATCTTGGATGACAAGGGGGTTAGTAAATTATTTGTGAATTGTTGTTCTGGAAATGGACTTTAACCCAGACCCTACCCCTAAACCTAACCCTAACCATAATTTATTCTTAATATCAAAGGGAAATGATAGCTCATTAACAAGGGTGTAGAAGAATCTGACTCTGATCATAAGCCTAAAACTGACATTTCATGAAAAGTTATCCCTCAATTTTGATTGAAATGTTGTTCCAGGATCAACAAGGATGTCGATCCAGAAGCATGTTGTACTTGGTGAAATCACGTTCACCCATAAGGGACACCTGTTTATGTAAGGTGATGATAACCTCTCACATGTGGAACTGAATAGGCACAGGTGACAGGAAGATCTTTATGTGTTTCTTTCTTTCTTTCTTTTTTCTTTTTTTTTTCTTTTTTTTTTTTTTTTTGTCTTTTATTCTTTTTTATGTCAGTGAAACAATCACTGACATAAAAAAAAATCGCATAAAAAATCACAAAAATCGGTGTAAAAATCGCATTGAGGGCATGATATTTCATTAATGCAAAGTGTGCTGACACATGTGTAAAGACACAGAAACAACATACATAATGAAAACTGTAAATAAAAATTCTGATTCTGATTTTTTAAGGTAGGCTACGTTATCTTACACCTGTTTTGTGAAAGGAAACTTGTCAAAAAGATGATGATTTTATTTTTTTCCTTAATGCTCTAATTTATTTAGAAGCTTGAAGCTGAACGTGTATCATATTAACTTTATGTTGTGTGTGTGTGTGTGTGTGTGTGTGTGTGCTATGAATACTTGTAAAATGAGTAATATTTTTACATGAAGTTTAATATATTTTATTGTTTATCTGAAAAGTAAGAAATATTTGGTCAAGTCATTTTCTTTCTGCTCTACTTGTGAAACTGAAAGCATAACAAAACATCTAAACAGACATCTGAATAAAGTGTCATTTCAGCAAATTAGCAGCAAAACTTAACTTGTGATGGTCATAACATGCAGTATCTTTGACCATCAATCTTGGTTACTTGCCCTACAATCTCTTTCCTAAGTTGGCATTATCAATAAGTGTTCTTTTGTGCTAATGTTTCAAGCTGTTCAAAGCTGCTAGTTGGTGGAATTGCTTCAGACTGGCTGGCGCTAGGATCTGATTTGTTGTCTTGGGCCTCTTTGTGGAATTCGGCTCCTCAGGTTTCAACAATGCTCTGATCGAATCATAACATATCCACCAGGGATTCGGGGCAGGCTTCCTGGAGGCTGGAACCTAAGGGAGACATGGAAGACCTCCAGGGTGGATCAGGGAGCTCTAGGAGCCATGGCGGGTCAGGGAGCTCAGGGGACCATGGCGGAGCAGACAGTTCAGGCGAGGGGGCCATCTTGGCCAGGGGTGAGTGCTTAAACTTGCGATAGATCAAAGTTAGTAATTTTCTTCTGTTTGAATAACCATGGAAATAAAACATAATTATCGATTTCTAATGCCTTTATTAAATTGTAATCATGTTAAATACAAATTCAGTTCCATTTAAAATATTTTATTAGCCTATGACACGTCATGTCTGGTTCTTTCCTAAAAAGACGAGTTTATGATATTTGTAGCTAATAGTTTTGGCTGCTTTTAGACTTACCCTGGAGTTGGTTCACCCTCCGCCTATGACGAGAGCAATTCAAAAGCATAAAGAGTCATCTGCTCTCCAATTGCTCTCGCTGTACTTTGATTTCATATGCAAATCTAATTATTTTTCTTCAAGACTGGTCATTACATTTTAAAGTCAGTTATATAAAGGTAGATTGGTCTGATTTAAAAGCAAATAGTAAGATTGATTACCCCATGGCTAACTGCCAAGTCACTAAAGACACATTCTTAATATAGTGGCTATATTTATGCAGCTGGCACCAGGAATGTAGAAACCTTTCAGTGAATGTAAAAGCTGACACACACATACTGGTTTTCATTTCGTGAAGACATTCAATAGATATAATGATTTGTATACTATACAAACTGTATTTTCTGTTCTCTTACCCTAAACCTACTCCCCAAACAAAACTTTCTGCTATTCTAGATCTTCAAAACACTTTATTCTTAAAAAGTTTAAGCTAAAAAGTTAACAGAAGGAATATGAAATTTGTGACAAATTATAAGCTTTATACACACACACACACACACACACACACACAAACCCACACACATGCTACACAGTAGCAGTCTATGCTATGTTCTACACATTTCACTCGAAACTGGCCTTGGAAGGGGCCTCTGTTTATGCTCAAAAAACTGTGCCTTCCCCCACCATCACAATTCACACACCATCGTGAAATTAATGGGGGCTTCAGACAAAAATAAATAAATAGATGTCTATATAAGTTATTGTTTTTAATATTTATAAACAATACAACATGACAAAAGGTGCTGTTTTCCTGAATATCAGCATCACATTTGCAAATGTAATATTGATTTCATGCAACAGTTTATTAAACATATAGTTAATATTAGGTGGCTTACATTTTTTACACAATTTTATCAATATTGACTTTTTTAAAAAAAAATGTTTTTGTCTATTTTGCCAGTTAAATTAGTTCCAAACTGTAGAGCCATTGCATGTCTCTGAGCGACAGTGTCAGTTTCATTGAATGGATCCGTGTTTTTTAACAAATCGGTTTTAACAAATTGACTAAATGATTTAATACCAAGCCAGACCACATGGAAATCTATATTAGCTGTCCTAGGGTGTAATCACACTAGGCAATCTGCCCGAGCATGTTTGACCCCTAAAGTCTGATTCGTTTGGCTAGTGTGATCACTCTGTGATCATTCATTGTGGCTGAGTGCAGTACCCTGCCCTGGCCCACTTGGGCATGGTTTGATTGAGCTCAGGTACCGGATGCATGTATTGTGATTGCCATGAGAATGCCCAGGAGGAGGCAACGCTCTAAGTAGAGTGAGCTCTATCTTCTGGGGCACATGGCTTGCCTTGTGCTTTGCATGCCAGGAGTGCTGTCTTTAGAGACAGGTACTTTAGTTCAACTATGTGTATTTGCCTAGGCCCCAGGGCCAGCTGTCTGCCAATGTGGACTGTGCCGAGGGTGCCCTTGGTCAGGGAGTCAAAGTGCGACCAATGGGAGGATACGCATGAGCCAAACAGGTCTACCTGCACATCCCCGAACTGACAAATCAGCTGAACCACCTGGGGATGGAATCTCCATTCTACCGGGAACGTGAGCTGATGTGATAGCCTGTTGGCTGCATGGTTTAGCTCCCGGAAACATGAATGGCACACAGCTTCCTGAGCTGCATCTGGGCTGCCAGAGAACCAGTTTACTGTGATCATTCAGCAGACCTTGACAATGATCCAGCTATCGAGATGGTTGAGGATGCAGATGCCCACTTCTCTTAACAGAGCAAGGGCACCCTGTGCATCATTGGTGAAGATGCGGGAAGACAGGGACAGACCTAAGGGACAGGGACAGATCTAAGAACTCAGAGTCTTACTTGGACCTCGCAACCACCCCAGAAGGGGGAAGCTCAGCCAAGCCATCCTACTCTAAGGACTTTGGCTCTCCCTCTGATGCAGTGAACGACATCTGATCATCCTCGGGAGCCCCAAAAGAGATGGCAAAACTGGCATGAGGGCGTCCCAGTAATCTTCTTTAGAAGTTTGATGGAGTGCAACATCTTAAAGGAGTGGGAGTGGGAGATCTGCTAGAACTTGCCTGACGGAAGATCTCCTATTGTCACCCTCAGATCTCCATGTGCACTAAGCAACATGACCCTCTGTTTGCTAGATGGACCAGGCTGGTTGGAAGCAGGGGGGAGTCCTCCCCTCACAAGGAGAGATGCGGGCATGAGCCATTCACGTGAGAGACAATGATCATGCCCATGAGAGGGAAACAGAAAACAACTGTATCCAGAAACACACGGATGAAGAGGCATCTTTAAAAAGATTCCTCTTGTCCATGTTGCTCTTTTAGGAAGACTGCTCTTTCAAGCAGAAGTACCAACGGTAGAATCGCAGCACTTAGCTGTGCTATGCACAGGTGAAACACAGCTAAATCCAAAATGTCCAGCAAAAGAGAACCCTCTTATAGCAAGAGGTGATTGGTAAGAAAGATCTCTCTTGTATCGTCAACAACCACTCGGCTCCTAAGCAAAAATCTGAATGAGTGGATGCACACCACCTGCTTATATAAGGGGCAGTTGTGGCCTAATAGTTAGAAAGTCAGACTTGTAACCCAAAGGTCGAGGGTTTAAGTCTCAGTGTGTGCGTGTGTTCATTACTCACTGCTGTGTGTGTGCACTTGGATGGGTTTAATGCAGAGTACATATTCTGAGTATGGGACACAATATACCTGTCAAGTATATACCTGTGTGCACGGATGAGTGGAAAGGCATGCAAATTACACTCACCAATGTCAAATTGGCCTGTTTTTTTTACTACTCAGAGGCTCCCAAGTGAGACCCCATACATCAGTTGTCGACGTAACTTTGAATGTGACTGACTGAAATGGAAACATGGTTCTTTTCTGGTGCCCGAATTTTCCTAAAGGTATATATTTTTTCCCTTTCATGTTATAGTATATAAAGCTGAACTACCATGTTAATGACACTTTGCATTATTTGATTTGGTTCTGTAGGTCTACCAAAAATCAACCACACACAATATCATCTTTGAATCCAAAATGTTATCTCTTTGTTGACAGATTTATACCAAATGATGAAATCAGCATTGAGATCATAGAAACATCTGCACTGATGACACATGAGCATCTGTAAACAAAATAAGGCCCAGCCCATCTAAAGCTTTATAAAAACAGCACAAAGGGAGGAGAACTAGGAGGTTCGCTTCAACTGCCTTGAGGTACCTCACAGCTTTCACCTTCTGGCTTTATGAGTTTTTTTCATGGCTTATTTTTGCTGTCAAGATGAACTTAACAGGAAACAACAATTTGAGCAGCACATCTAATTTGAAAGCGATAAATGAGAAGCCTTTGGTGGTGCAGGTACTGGTGGGGATTCTTCTCTATGTGAACGGACTGATGATTTTCACCTTTCTGAAGAAAGAGACCTTCAGGGAAACACGCTACATTCTGTTTGCTCAGACTCTTTTTGTTGACTCTGCTCTTATGGTGTTGACTGATTTAACCCTCATGGGGGCATTTTATCAGTACCCCGTGCATATAATTCCTTGCTATATCTTCTGCACACTTATGTCTTTGCTTTCTGTTTGTTCACCCATGACTCTTGTAGTCATGTGTTTGGAGCGCTATGTGGCCATATGTGTTCCTTTAAGACATGCTAGCATCTCCACCCCCAAAAACACCTTCATTGGGCTTTTTATCATATGGGGTGTCAGTTCTGTCCTACCATTGTTTATATTCACAGTCTGTTTTGTTTATATTCGTCCTGGTTTCTTGCACCTTTATGTTGTTTGTAGCTTGGAGGTAATGTTAGAGATAAAATGGCTGGCAGACATGAGAGCCTACGGTCTACAGCTCATATTCATCATAATGTTCTGTATTGTTGTCTCCACCTACTTCAAGATTATGTTGGCGGCCAGATCTGCCTCCTCAGAGAGCAAAAAATCAACAAACAAGGGTCTCAAAACTGTTATTCTCCATGGTGTTCAGCTGCTTCTGTGTATGATGCAGCTTTTAATGCCTTATATAGAAATGCCTTTATGGAAAGTAAATGTCATGCTATTTATAAATGTAAGATACTCAAATTTCATTTTGTTTTTGATCTTGCCTCGTTGTCTGAGTCCCTTAGTTTATGGATTACGAGACAAAAAGTTTTACAATGCTCTTAAATATTATGCCTTTTGTGGCATTTTGGTTTGTAATAAGCGCAAAATACGAGATTATGAAACTTTTAGAGGTGTAGTAAGCATTTCCATAAATAATTAAACCTCACACAATGTATAGTGTATTGTTTCATTCAAATTACAGCTCTAATGTTTAGCATTAATTTGAAACATTCATAACTTATAAATGTATTTTGCCTTGCAGTGGTATACTATATATGACAAATGTTGTTTATTAAATATTTAAAATATTTATCTATCTATCTATCTATCTATCTATCTATCTATCTATCAAATATTGCAAGATGCACACTGTTTTTTTAAGACTGTGAGTATGTGAGGATGTCAAGTCACTGTTTATAATATCCATATGTTGTAACAATGTGTCAGGTAGTAGCTAGTGTATAGGTAAAACAACCTCGCATCAAATTTCTAATAAAAAAAGAGGCAATGGTAGTTTAATTATGATATAATGCACATACGTTATTTTATTAATAACGATAGCTTTGGGACAGCCCTTTTTCTACTGATAATCATCACAGATAGTCAAATGCAATGAATTGGAAAGAGTCAGGACAAAATGGCCCTCAGAATTTTTTTATAATATTTTATAATAATTTATATATATATATAATTTTTTATCCAATTGCTACAACCAATTCTCAATATTTAGGTCACTTTTTTATAACGGCACACAGAGTTCTCCTTACCAAGTTTCGTCAACCTTTTTTCATGTTTTCTCATGTAAAATGTTTTTATAAACCATGAATGACAGTTCTATTGTTTAGTATGCAGTATATGTTGCACTATTGTACAAAATGATTCTCGAATTACATCTGGACTGTGTTTTCAGTGTTCTACCACAAAGCTTTAAAATAATAAAATATTCAGGTCATGTGCTCAGCTATAACTTAAACTGCCTTTCCTAATTTTCATACCTGATTATTATGTTGGATATGGAACATTTAATATGTGCACAACTGTTTAATGCTTTTGATAAACAAAGGAAATAAAATAAACCAAAATGGCTGTAAAGTGAGTCCATAGTTGGATGTAATAAAGGAAATTAAAGTATTTTTATATTTTATTTATCACTGAGTTGAACTACCGCTTATCCAAAGAGCACCGGGATATGATTTTTTGTTTTGTTTTGTTTTGTTTTGTTTTAACCACAGCAGCAATGCATCATATCTGCCCCTGCAGTATTTCTAACTCAACACCAGAGGTCACTGTCCACCTTTTAAGAGGGGTGTCGTACTCACTTGAACTCACCTGAAGAGCCACAGGCCTGAAGAAGAGTTTAGTTCCAACCCTGTTTCAACACACATACCATTTAGTTTTCAACCGTATCTCTTACTATACCTTTAAAAGTTTTTTGTGCTTATTACAAACCTATAGCTTCTACCTGATCAAGCCTGATGGACTCGATTAGCTGGATCAGGTGATTAGGGTTAGGGTTAGGGTTAGGCCTGGATTTTATTTTAGGCAAGTCGTGATCATTTGAGAAGGTAAAATTGATCAGACATAGGCTGTGATCAACTAACTGCCTGTCTCTGGCCGCTTGGTCGTTATATTAAAATCTTAATTTAACAAACAAAAACGTTCCCAACATATTTCTAAATTAACATTATAAAGAAATGAAAAGAAATATAACTACGTTCCTATTAAAAACAAAACAAGCCATTTTAATGGGTGCAACAGTGTAATGGGAAAGAGAGGGAAACACTCGGGCTCCAGTCGGACTCGGGCTGGTAATTTTGAGGAGCTGTCGGACAAGGGTTGGGCGAGGTTGTTACGAATTTATGCAACAAATGTTTGTTTAATATTTACCATTCCTATTTTGGCTACTTTCTTATTTAACTGTATCATTTCTTTGATATTAACTTTAGTGTTTTTTAGGCTGAAATAAACACGCACGTTTATGTTTAAAAATGATATATTAACACGGCACCACTGGTCCATTACCAACGCGGTGGAAAAAATCTGCCACCGTCACAGCCCTAACAGAAACAATTTTTGATTTGCTCCATATCCATGAGAGAAGATGGGAGGAGCTATGATATACCTACAGCTCTTCCTGTGAAGGTTTTATGTAAAATGAAAATAAACTGATGAACAACTGGATCTGGAGAACTAATTTTCTCTTTTAACAACCGAAAATTTATTTAGGCAGTCTGAGACCACAGCTGACACTCACTTACAGGTAAACGATGGAAATGCATATAGAGATTTTACCGATCGGGGTTATTGGTCTGCTTAATTAAGTGGAGTATAGGTGGGCAAAAGAGGGTTTAAGCATGAGTCAAATAATCAATTGTTTGCTTTTGCTTCACCAAAATTCAGTCAGAAATGAGTATGTCATTCGATGGAATCAGAAGTGAATTTAGTGTGCTGGCATTTTGTTACGTAACGAAAAAAAAAAAAAACGATCTGAAAAGTGAGAATCTGAAAGTAAAAATTCTGATTTTTTAAAAAAATATTGCATTGACTTACAAAAAAGTTTTGTTGTGTTGAGTTTAACTTTGTAAAATGACCAAATTATCCATTCCCACTATACTCCATTTAATAATAATTTATATAGTATGTTGTACTTGTGTGTACTTTGAACCTGGGTGTGTGGCATGCTTGGCTGCTGATTATTGGCTGCTTATTAAAACTTAAGAGAAATGACAGATACATTCTGTTTGCAACTTCTTTATCTATGTTTCATGCTGTGGAATTAAATATCTGTTATGATTTTTGTAAATAAGCCTCAAGAAGAGAACAACAATGGCAGAATCTTCATCAAAACCACCAAAATCAACTGCGGCCACTACAGACAGTATGAGACACCTTCCAATCAGTCAGTAAAAATGCATTATGTCAAGTGCTATGTATTTAGACTTTTTACTTATATGAAACATTTAATATTTAGCTTTACATATGATAGATGCACATTATGATAAATTGTGCTTCCTCATCATCCTCTTCAGCTATGTCAGAGGATTTCCAGTGCTCGATCTGTCTGGATGTGTTCACTGATCCAGTCAGCACTCCATGTAAACACAACTTCTGTAAGAGCTGCCTGAACCAGTGCTGGAACAAAAGTCAGACCTACAGCTGTCCAGTCTGTAAAGCACGTTTCAGGAAAAGACCCGACCTCAAGTTCAACACAGCACTCCGATCGGATGTGCAGCTCTTTAAGGAAAAGTCTGGTCTGAATAAACCTGAGGTTCTCTGCGACATCTGTGATGATATAAAAATTAAAGCACTGAAGATGTGTCTGGTATGTCAAAGCGCTTACTGTCAAACTCATCTGGAGCCTCATTACAGAGCTGAAAAGTTAAAGAAACACAAACTAATTGATCCTGTGGAGAATCTTGAGAAATATATCTGTCAGAAACATGAGAAACCTCTGGAGCTGTTCTGTAGAGATGATCAGATATGTGTGTGTTTGGTCTGCACTGCAACAAATCACAGGACTCACAACATTGTTGTTGTAGAGGAAGAGAGCGGAGAGAAGAAGGTAACAACATACATGGTATAACCTGACAATTGCATTTGATGGGGTTAAATTTGTTCAGTGTCTATGTTCTGCTTTTTATAGCCTCATCTGAGGAAGATGCAGACAGATGTGCAGCAAATGATCCAAGACAGAATGAAGAGAATTGAAGACATCAAACATTTAGCAAAACTCGGAAAAGTGAGTGCACAGGAAAATTCTAATCAAATATTTTGTCTAAAGATGTGTTTTGTAAAATTCCTTAGGAAAATGTGATCTGTAAAGGCTGGGTAAAGCAAACCAGTTTTGAAAGATTTGCACAAGCACATTTCAATAAAATGTTGCATGTCTGTCGAGTGTTTTATAATGAATACTCATCAAAAAAGTATGTTTTGGAGGAGTTTGCAAGGGTCAATGATGTTTGTGGGCATTAGACACTCCAAGCACAGATACAACTACTTGCTGTGACAAAGGAACTGTTCACTGATTTCAACCTGCCTTCCATTTCAACGCATTCATAATGTTTTTATTTTTCACTCGTATTTTGTAATGTTTTGTAATGTTGAATTGGTGTAGTATGCTGAATGCAGTTAGGTCAAGGCGGTTTCACATTATTTTAGCTGTTCGAGCTGGCGCAGCCATTTGTACATTTTATGGGTCTGGCTTCCAGTCTCATCCACGTCCAGCTATTTTTAGCTGTACAAAACAGCTCATTTTGCCGCTTGATCTTGCAAACTGACACACTGGTTTGTAGTGCAAACAGTTTTACCATTGTTATTCTTCTCATTATTTCCCTTTAGCGGCTAATGAACAGCTTACTTACGCATTGAAGAATAAGGTGGATAGTGGTCTTTTGTGGTCTTGTTTGCTATCACACTTTGTTAAAATGTATTTTTAATTTTTCTTGAAAAAAGTTTGCAGAAAATTGTAGATAATTTTCCACCAGCCACTAGTGTTTATAATAAATATTACATTTAATTAAATATTTCATTAAAAATGTCAGTGTCAATTTTGATTTCATGGTGACTTTAATCTCATTCGAAGAAGGTAAATATTCTATGTACTATATTTAAATATGAATTAACTACAACAAATTTTGTGAATTGATGTATCAGGAGACATCAGAGAAAGAGATAGCTGACATGAGTGAGCTCTTCACTTATCTGATCCGCTCCATTGAGAGATGTCAGTCTGAGCTGCTGGAGATGATGGAGCAGAAGAAGAAAGCAGCAAAAAAGCAGACTGAGGAGCTGATTAAAGAGCTGGAGCAGGAGATCACTGAGCTAAAGAGGAGAGACTCTGAGCTGGAGCAGCTCTCACACACTGAGGATCACCTGCACCTCCTACAGGTCAGTGTCCTTCTGTCTGCTCACAGCACAGCACAACACTCCCCATGCTGAGGACTTTCTGCTCTCTTCTGCTGTAGATTTACCCATCACTGATCAGACCTCTACACACCAGCAGCTGCACTGAGATCAGTAGTGACACTCAGCTGAGTGTGGAGACTCTGAGGAAACATCTGACTCAACTACAGGAGACTCTAGATGAGAAACTCAGCAAAACTGGTAAGAAAATGTCAGATTTTCACTCGACAATAATAATGGGTGGAGCCTTTTGCCTATATAAGTCAGCACTGAATA
The DNA here is from genome assembly GCA_036247105.1 of Cirrhinus mrigala. NCBI lineage: Eukaryota > Metazoa > Chordata > Actinopteri > Cypriniformes > Cyprinidae > Cirrhinus > Cirrhinus mrigala. The sequence continues at coordinate 14,907,364 of CM070021.1, forward strand.
CCATTTCATCAAAACCTTTTGACTAAGGAGTGGCAAGCATCAGCTTGTTGGTGATGTTCTAAAGAACACAATCCAATAGTGCTGTGCTATGAGCACAGAACAATGAACCCATCCTATGAGCTCAGCTTATGAGCACTTATGGGCCCTCACTCCAACAGGGCATTATGGTCCCAGGGAGGAATAGGCCAGTGCTATTGCATTAACTATCCAATGGGATAGTCTCTGTTTCGGAACTGGCAGCCCTTTTGTGCAGTCTCTGAAGCACATTTAGAGAGCTGCTCTGATGGCCTAAATTAGCCAGAGTGCTCAATATACACTCTAACGGCCCAGACTGGGCATAAGTCTTTGCAAGCACTGCTCAGCCTTAGAGTCCAGGAGAGCCAAGAGTTATTACCTGTGTCTTGAATAGAGTGGAAAGCACCTTAGGTGCATAGCTATGCCTTGGTTTGAGTATGACTTTACAGTCATTGGGCCCAAACTCAAGGCAGGAGGTGTTTAACGAGAGCTCTTGCAAGTCTGGGAGGGCTGGAGTCTCCATTTTCCTGGACATTCTTCAGGATAACATGTCCACCCTCTGGTTTATTCTGTCTGGCACGTGCACTGTCCTCATAGAGTGGATGTTGTGATGTGCCCACAGTAGGAGGCAACCTGTACAGCGGGTGAGACCTAAGACCTCCCTGAGGGTTTATGTAGGCTACCACTATCATTTTTCTCAATGGACCAGGACATGGTGCCCCTTCACATCTGGTAAGAAGGTGCTCAGTGTCAGAAAAACTATGATCATCTCCAGGCATTTGATATGCCAGTGTTGTTCCTTGTCCAACCAGAAACTGAATACTGGGCTGCTATCGCACACATTGACACAGGCATGGTTCATCCTGAGATTTATCTCAGGTGTCAAGTGTGGGACAGAAAGCAGGCCTTGAGCCAAAACTGGAGAGGCCGGATGTGCAGTAGGCCTAGAGCCACTACTCATGAGGCCACTGCCATTTGGCCTATAGCAGCCTCTGGAAAGTTATGATGGGAACCAAACCCTGAGTGAATGATGCATCCACACACTTTGTAAACGTAAGGTACCAGAGACAGTCAGAATGGAAGGACATGTTATTGGTAGGGCACCCACTCAAAAGCGAATCTCAAGATGGTGGATATGAAAATAAGCAAGTAACCTTGTTTGATCTCCAAACTGACATACCCAGAATGGCCTCCCAGGCCTGGATTTAGGTGGCCATGGGCTGGAGCACCACAACCAGAGTGCTCTTTTGTAGGGGTGTTTGTTTTTTAATTGTTGGTTTGCTATAACAGCGATCAACTGTTTGGGTGCACGCAAACTCTGCTACACCTTTGGTGAGGATGTGGATGATTTTGGCATCCAAACTGGGCCTGACATCACTCTGTCCTTGGGTGGCAGGGGGACGGAGTCCTCTGTCAACCACTCCTCCACATTGGAAGATGCCAGTGGCACGGCGTCATCTACAACCTCTTTCTCTGAAGCCCCAAAGATGACCAAACCACTTGTACCATACTTCATGGCAGAAGAGCACTGGGGAGTCATCTTGTTGCGGGGAGAGTGAGGCATATAGGATCTATGGCAGCATGAGCCCACTCAAAGATTCTCTGAATTCTGATCAGACTTATATAGGTGAATGGCTCCGCCCATATCGACAACCTGAAAAGCCATTGGTTCATGCAGGAGAACAAAAGTGATTCCATCAGGTTTCAGTATTTCCTAAGTGATTTGCTAGTGAGGATAACTTTTGTCCTCTCAGAGATAAATTTAAAGAAACCATAGAAATACATCACGCTGATAGGCAGCAATAAGAAAAACCAGCAGAGACACAAAGATCTAACAAAGAACAGGAACTGAACATACAATGTTCATGTATCTTTTTAAAACTTATGTCATAATAGTTATTTGTTTCCACAGTGCTGAAGAAGATACAGAAACATGCAGGTACAATTATTATGTGTTTATTCACATTGTCACTAATAAGATTTTAAAGTCATATACCAAGGTCTAGTAGACAGTACATAATATCTGGTATTATATGAAGAGTTCAGATAAACCAGATAAACCCATCTGACGTCTTTCTTTAAAAAATGCATTTTTATCAGGCTCAGATGTATAGGTTTCTATGTAAGTACCAGTACTTCTGATTGGGCTGAGGCTGGTATTTTAGCGAGTTTGAAGAAAAAGTATTTGATGGACGTATAATATGTGTCAAGAGCATTCACTCACTATCATTATCTCATTTTTGACCGAGATGGCTTTTAGCTGGTTTTGCATCTGAACTCTTCATATATAATTGATTGTATTGTGAAGTTGTTTTTTATTTCTGATCTCTCTCTTTCAGTGGATGTGACTCTGGATCCTGATACAGCTTATCCAAATCTCGTCCTGTCTGATAATGGAAAGCAAGTGACAAGTGAAGACATAAAGCATAAACTCCCAAACATCCCAAAGAGGTTTGATTCTTGTCCCTGTGTCCTGGCAAAACAGGGATTCAGCTCAGATAAGTTTTATTTTGAGGTGCAGGTAAAGGGAATGACTGAATGGGATTTAGGAGTGGTCAGAGAATCCATTAACAGGAAGGGAATGATCACTGCAATTCCTGAAGCTGGATACTGGATTGTAGTTCTGAGGAAGGGGAATCAGTATCTGGCTGGTGAGTCTTCCCCTGTCTCTCTGTCTCTGAGAGTGAAGCCTCAGGTTGTGGGTGTGTTTGTGGATTATGAGGAGGGTCTGGTCTCCTTTTATGATGTGGAGTCCAGATCTCATATTTATTCTTTCACTGGTCAGTCTTTCACTGGGAAACTCTACCCATTCTTTAGCCCTTGTAAGAAAGAAAAAGGTAAAAATTCAGCACCGTTGATCATCTCACAAGTCAGATACATTGAATGAATTCACTAAATGAAGAAACATGTCATTTTTATTTTTAGTGGTTTTCCAGCTTTTTCAAAACAATAATAAAGATTATACAATTGTACAAAACATGTAACATTTAATGTAATGTTTTTCTGAAGCTTCAGACATGTTTCTCAAAAAAAGATGTAAAAATTATATGTAATATCTGAATAAAATCCTGTGTTTATTTCTCTAACTGGAGAAGAAGAGACCATCACATACAGTAAACACAAGAAGGACATTTTATAAATAATAATCACCACATTTAATATGAAAACACAGCTCCGTGGGGTAATTAAAGGTCTCCTGTAGTGAATCAATGCAATTTTTGTAAGAACAATATCCATATTTAAAACATAATCACTTTAATCTAGCTTGCGTTAACAGTTGTACACAGAAGCCATCCCCTAGGAGGATGACGTAGGAAGTGACGAAAGCGAAAGCGCAGTGGAGAGAGGTAAACAAAGCACCGGTCATGAATTACAAGTATAAAATGAGGATTTGTAAAGAAAAATGTCAGAGGATTTCGATATAAACCAAGAGGAGACTGGATTTCCTTTGCTGGTTTTTGCTTTGGAAACTTTGCTTCCTTTGCTCCTGTAAACAAACGTTGGTTTTCACGAGACTCACAGGAGCATGTGCAACGCCAATGTCCTACATCATCCGCCTGGAGTAGCTTCCATGTACAACGGTTAGCGGAAGCTAGAGAAAAGTGATTATTACATTTTAAATATGGATATTTTTTTCTAAAAAATGCATTGGTTCAGTACAGGAGGCCTTTATTCAACCCCCGGAGCTGTGCGAAGCACTTTTTATTAAGAATGGATGCACTATACACCTAGGATGCCTTGATGGTGAGTAAATAATGGGCTAATTTTCATTTTTGGGCAAACTAACCCTTTAAAAATATCATGACTCAAAAGATTGTATGTATATACAGTTCTACCCCAAATTTCAAAAGTTTATTTATTGTATTGGGAGGAACATAAAGGATATTCTTTCACAACTCAGGTGTTAAACAGCTGTAAAAACTGACCTCACACAGACAGTTTACTGCTGGAGAACTGACACAGCACTATGTTTTGCTACAGGAAACTGAAATATATGTAATTTTTTGATTTAGATACATTCAAAGTCTCAAGAGGCATTCTATCTCTACCATATGTATACAAAATGAAGATTATTGCATCCCACTTGGAATAAAATACATGATTTAAGTAGTATGTCACCTGGATTGTATGTCATACTTTTACATATTCTTTTGTTATTTAAAAACTGCTGTTATAATTAGCTTAAACAAAACTGAAAATCATTATGAAGGCTTTTGTCTCAATAATTTTAGCGAATCTCATTTGCTACTTAAATCTACAACATTTTTAAAAACATTAAATATTAGATCAAGTCAGCACAGAATCGACTTTGTGCTGCTGCCCGCGATTGCGTCAAGGATCAGACAATTTTGCACGTGTATTTTGAAAAAAAAAAGAGGATGTTTTGGAAAGTGCTACGCCACGTTTTTCTGCCATCTAGTGGTTTAGAGGAAAATAATATCAAAGACGAATTTTACCCCAAGGCGCCTTTAGCCCCGTTCTACCCTATGTACGGCAATAAAATAAATATAATAACCGTATTAGTATAATATAATATTACTCTATAATGTTATTTATATTAGTGCTTAATAAATAACCCTTTAACTGTCAACCCCATTTTTTAACATGGACGTGAAAGTGCACTATTCCTAACTTAAATTGTTATACTTTATGAACAATCACATTTTCTAATATGATTTTGAAGTACCATTTCCATGGTAATGCAATGTCAGATTTTAAAATGAATTTTTAAACTTTCAATTGATATATCATTTATGATAATTTCTAAAACATGACAGGGGAAAAGGCAACAAAAAAAAGACTTCTGGTGACAAAGGTCAGAACTCCTGTTATGATGTAGGTTTTTGAGGTGCACTCTTGTCATAAATTAATATATTACTGTTCCTACATAGTTTGTAACCAAAAAAAAAACAATGATTCAAAGGCCCATTCATAGAGAAAGCCATTTACAGAATTCCTGAATGAATCAGACGTCTGAACGAATCGAATGAATGACTCATAAAAACATTTATATCCACCTGCTGGCAGATTTAGTTTCTTATTTACAGTACATTTCATTAAATAATAATATAATAATAATAATAATAATAACAACAACATTAAAGGGATTTTACCACCCCAAAATTAAATTCTGTCATCATTTACTCACCCTCATGTGTTTTTAAACCTTTCTTTTGTGGAACATAAAAGAAGACTGGTAATAAAGCTGTTTTGGATACCACTGACTTTCATTGTATGAACAAAAAATAGATGTTTATCAAATGATCTTTTTTTATTTTCCACAGTATACGTTGCAGCCTTAATATTTATGTGTCATAAATTTTATGTTGAATTAAATAAAACATTTCTTTCTAAAGCTACAATTTGTAATGTCGACTTAATACTTTTTCAGTTAACACAAAAATAGCTTTAAATATTTTTTTTAAATAGCTTTTAATATCTTTGTGGGTATTTTTCAGTCAAATTTATTTTAGATTCAATTAGATTAAATCATTAAATTAATTAGATTAAAACGTCATGTAGTTAGATTAAAAAAATTTAATCGACTGACAGCCCTAATATATTGTAATAAAAGGCCTATATATAGTATTGTGTGCAGTCTGTCATGCCCACTGGAATCTCGTCAGTAGGTCACGCATGCGCTAAGCCAACTAACCTTGAAACATAACCTATTTCAGAGCAGTTTTTATATGCACAAACCTAAGTGAATTAATACTGAATATTAAAGTAATGATTTTAATGTAAAAACATATGCAAATGCAAACAGTATGTGAAGAAATATGCAATATAATATGTAATAAAACATTATGATTTAAATGAATGAGTAGAAAGGTACATTTTAATGTGCTTCAAGTTGGGAGGAGCTGTGACATCACTGCAGGTGAGAGCGTTCAGTGCACAGAAAACTAAACTGAACAATTTGGCAAAATATTCTTTTTGTACAACAGAACATATTCAGTCATTCAAAGACCTGTGAGCACAGCTGAAACTTCAAACACAGGTAAGTGATGGAAATATAAAAAAGGTTTTACTAAACAGTTTGTTGGTCTGGCTCTGTATATCTAACTGGAGTGTGATGCACCTGTGTGAGTCAAACGCTCAGTATTTTTGCGATTACTTCACTGAAATGGTATCAAAATTGTGTTAAGAGAACATCAGACATTTGCAGCTTGCAAATAAAAGTTTGATGTGTGCAGAAATTGTCACACGACAGAATCAGGAAGTACATGAACTGCAGACAAACTGAAAGCTGAAGGTAAAAGCTATTCTTCTGCTTTACACTGACATTTCACCTTACAGCTGATTTGTGTGAAAAAAATTTGTGGTATTGATACCTGATTGTATTTTCTTTTCCCTATTTGTTTCCAGTTTGTCAAACGTTTAAATTCAGCCAGGTTTGAGATTATGTATCCTTTTTATTTTTATTTTTTATTTAACTCAGCACTCTAACAAATGATTCTTTATGATCAGTGAACTTTTGTACTCTTGTGTACTTTGTGCCTGAACAGCATGTTTGGCTGCAAACAGTGGTTTGACTTCAATATTCTCATGTTTCTTGGTCTTATTTCATGAGACATGTTTTGTGTTCACTGTGTTTTCTGTGTTTAATAGACTTAAAAAGGGAAATTAAGAGCAATGGCAGAATCTTCATTAGCATCCGAGGCCAGGAGAAGGAGTCTGGATGAACCGCCATTATGTCAGTAACCTAAAGAAAGAATGAAAGACAGCATAATAATGTGAAAGGATTCATAAAATCACATAAAATGAAAATGATTTAGGTTTTAATTTTCTTGCAGGATATACTAATGATTGTTGATTAGTTTTTATTCTTGATTTAATCATTTGCTTTCTTCCTCTTCAGCTCTGTCATCCTCAAGTGGTCCTCTGGCAGAGGAGCTCCAATGCTCGATCTGTCTGGATTTGTTCACTGATCCAGTCAGCACTCCATGTGGACACAACTTCTGCAAGAGCTGCCTGAACCAGTGCTGGAACAACAGTCAGACCTACAAATGTCCATTCTGTAAAGAAACATTCAGGAAAAGACCCGACCTCAAGATCAACACAGCACTCAGAGAGATTGTGCAGGTCTTTAAGAAAAGGTCTGGTCAGAGTAAAACAGAAGTTCTCTGTGACATCTGTGAAGATATAAAGATGAAAGCGCTGAAGATGTGCCTGGTGTGTCAAAGCTCGTACTGTGAAACTCACTTGGAGCTTCATCACAGAGTCCCAAAGTTAAAGACACACAAACTGATTGATCCTGAGAATATTGAGAACTATATATGCAAGACACATGGAAAACCTCTGGAGCTGTTCTGTAGAGATGATCAGACATGTGTGTGCTTGCTTTGTGGAATGAAAGACCACAAGAATCATAGCACTGTTGCTATAGAAGAGGAGAGCGGAGAGAGGAAGGTAAATACAATGTGACCTTGGTGGATTATGGAAAATTGTTGCATTACTAGGGTATTGCAACAGATACGCTTTGAAACGTCCACTGGGAGGCGCTAAAAGCCCATTTAATTTTCTTTTCCAAAACAGACGGACGTGATCGAGGTTGAATTCGGAACCGCATGCTAGCATATTACTACTAATATTTTTACTTTATACATTTTAATGCAAAAATAGTAAGTGTAGCGTGTTAGTATGCAAATCTAATTTTAACAACTATTACACTGATTCTTTTTTTCATTGCATGGATTCTTGCACTTGTTGCTGCAGTTCCGATGAATAGCGTTAATATACTGTTGAGATTACACAAGTACACCCAATACACAAGTATTGTGTAAAATAATGTTTTAGTAATTTATAATCTGCACGTGTAATCATAAATTGTGTGAAAAGGAATAAAGTTGTTGAAGTTCGACGCTAGTGTTAAATTCAGTCACTGCAGTAAATTATGTACAGGCCTTGGTATGTTTCATGTGTAGTCACGTTTTTCCCAATGAGACCATGTTGTAAATAAAGTATTTACCTATTTGTTTAGATGGGATTGTTGAATCCATTGAGTGTCTGTAGGTTCTGTTGTGTCTGTAGCCTCATCTGATGAAGATGCAGACGGACGGGCGGCAGATGATCCAGGACAGAATGAAGAGAATACAAGACATCAGACACTTAAAAGAAGCAAAAAATGTGAGTCTAAAAAATAATGCACTTATGATCTGACTACTTACTTACTTAGTAAACAGTAACTGAATTGTCAATGGGTAAGCTGTTTTAAAATATATAATGTAAAATTTATGGATTGATCCAACAGGAATCATCAGAGAAAGAGAAAGCACAGAGCGTTGAGCTTTTTACTTACCTGATGCGCTCCATTGAGAGATGTCAGTTTGAGTTGCTGGAAATGATGGAGCAGAAGCAGAAAGCAGCAGAGAAGCAGGCTGACCAGCTGATTAAAGATCTGGAGCAGGAGGTCACTGAGCTAAAGATGAGAGACACTGAGCTGGAGCAGCTCTCACACACTGAGGATCACATGCACCTCCTACAGGTCAGTGTCCTTCTGTCTGCTCACAGCACAGCACGACACTCCCCACGCTGAGGGTGTTCTGCTCTCTCCTGATGTAGATTTACCCATCGCTGATCAGACCTCCACACACCAGCAGCAGAAATGAGATCAGTATTAGTGACACTCAGATGAGTGTGGAGACTCTGAGGAAAGCTCTGACTCAACTACAGGAGACTCTAGATGAGAAACTCAACACAACTGGTAAGAAAATGTAACATGCATTGTACATGTGTTCTTTTGTTAAATCATGTTTAATATTTGATTTAAAATAATGTTAAGGAAATCATTAATAATCAACATGCAATGTCCCCTTCATAAAAACGCCTAGTGTCACATGAAAAACTACAGTTTTTAACTACATATGTGACCCTGGACCACAAAACCAGTCTTAAGTCGCTGGGGTATATTTGTAGCGATAGCTAAAAATACACTGTATGGGTCAAAATTATTGATTTTTATTTTATGCCAGAAATCATTAGGATATTATGTAAAGTTCATGTTCCATGAAGATATTATATAAAATTCCTACTGTAAATATATCAAAACTTAATTTTTGATTAGTAATATGCATTGCTAAGAACTTTATTTGGACAATTTTAAAGGCGATTTTCTCAATATTTAGATTTTTTTGCACCCTCAGATTCCATATATTGAAATAGTTGTGTCTCGGTCAAATATAGTCCTATCCTAACAAACCATACATCAATGGAAAGCTTATATATTCCTGTTTCTGATGATGTATAAATCTCAATTTCAAAAAATTGACCCTTATGACTAGTTTTGTGGTCCAGGGTCACATATATAGTTCATTTTTGAGTGATTCGGTTAATAATAAATTAATACTAATAGTTTTCTACACAATATGTTTTTCACCCTACTACCAGTTTGTCATATATGCCTCATAATCTAATAATGTCAATTGTCTCCATAGTTCAGAAGATAATGCAGCATGCAGATACAAGAGTCAGTGACACTGAGATTGTTCACAAGACAATGCAGCAATATGGAGGTATGCAGGTTAATTAAAATAAGAGTGTCCACAATAAAGGAAAGAATTAAAAAAATGTCATTTAAAACACTTGGCAAGTTCTTAGAAATGTACTTTTTACATTAGTTTGTTACTTTTATGCTTTTATACTATTTTCTAGATATTATGCGGTGCAACTATTTATAGTAACTTTCTCCTTACACATTGGATTATTACAGTTTTATGCAAAAGTTTGGGAACCCCTTGCAGGATCTGTGAAAATGTAAATAATTTTAACAAAATAAGAGAGATCATACAAAATGCATGCCATTTTTATTTAGTACTTTCCTGAGTAAGATATTTTACATAAAACATGTTTACATATAGTCCACAAGACCAAAAAATAGCTGAAAATATTAAAATAACCCCCTTCAAAAGTTTGGGAACACTTAATACTGTGTGTGGTTACCTAGATGATCTACGCCTGTTTTTTTTTTTTTGTTTATGGTTGTTCATGAGTCCCTTGTTTGTTCTGAACAGTTAAACTGAGCACTGTTCTTCAGAAAAATCCTCCACATCCTGCAGATTCTTCAGTTTTCCAGCATCTTTTGCATATTTGAACCCTCCAGCAGTGACTGTATGATTTTCAGATGCATCTTTTCACACTGAGGACAATTGAGGGACTCCAACACAACTATTTAAAAACGTTCAAACATTCACTGATGCTCCAGAAGGAAACACAACACGTTAAGAGTCTGGAGGTGAAAATTTTTTGAACATGGTGAAGATGTCCAAATTTGTCTTATTTTGTTAAAGTATCATTCTTTTCCATTTAGTACTGCCCTTCGGAAGCAACAGAAGATGCTTGCATGTTTCCTGAAAGACAAATTAAGTACAATTTACCTTGATGTTCAAATTCAAAAAGTTTTCGCCCCCCAACCCTTAATGCATCGTGTTTCCTTCTGAAGCATCATTGAATGTTTGAACCTTTTTAAATAGTTGTGTTTGAGTTCCTCAGTTGTCCTCATTGTGAAAAGATGGATCTCAAAACCATACAGTCACTGCTGGAAAGGGTTCAAATATGCAAAAGATGCTGGAAAACTGAAGAATCTGCAGGACCTGGAGGATTTTTCTGAAGAACAGTGCTCCGTTTAACTGTTCAGAACAAACATGGGACTCATGAACTATCACAAAACAAAACAAAACAAAAACAGTCGTAGATCATCCAGGTAACCAAACAGTATTAAAAACCAAGGATTCCCAAACCTTTGAAGGGGGTTATTTTAATCATTTAAGGTATTTTTTGGTCTTGTGGACTATATGTAAACATCTTTTATGTAAAATATCTTACTCAGGACAGTAATAAATAAAAAATAACATGCATTTCTTATTTTGTTAAAATTATTCACATTTTCACAGATTCTGCAAGGGGTTCCCAAACTTTTGCATAAAACTATCAATAATTATTAATACATGTCTCTATGTTTTTGAAAACTCACACCACATGACAATTTACTTTAACCTTTCCTTGTTGTAAAAAGGTCAAATTATCTGATATTTTAAGAGACTGATTGACCTTGACACACAGGGTGTGCTGGGTCTTTTCTGTGATATTTTCCACTTGTTGGTGGCAAAACATGACTTTGATTCTGTGTACAAAAGTTTTAATTCAGTTAAAATATGCTGTGCATTTTTGGTGTATTCAGGTCATGCAATCTATGTGAAATGCATTGTAATGTATTAAAGAAGTAGATGATTAACTCACAATCTAGTCTAAATAATCAAGTCTATATAATACTTTGTTTTTATATTGAACACATGAGAACTGTTATGTTGCGAAGCTGTTTTTCATATCTCATCTCTCTCTTTCACAAGATGTGACTCTGGATCCTGATACGGCTATGTCGGTTGTCTCCCCAGTTCAGAAGACAATGCGGCAATATGCAGGTACACGGGTCAAAGACTACTTTGTTTTTATTTTAAACGCATGAAAACTGTTGTATTGTGAAGTGTTATATTCATATCTGATCTCTCTCTTTCAGTGGCTCTGACTCTGGATCCTGATACAGCTCATCCAAATCTCATTCTGTTTGATCGTGGAAAAAAAGTGGCATATGAAAAAATTAAACGTGAACTCCCAGACAACCCAGAGAGGTTTGATTACTGTCCCTGTGTCCTGGCAAAAGAGGGATTCAGCTCAGGAAAATTTTATTTTGAGGTGCAGGTAAAAGGAAAGACTGATTGGGATTTAGGAGTGGTCAGAGAATCCATTAACAGGAAGGGAATGATCACAGCAACTCCTGAATATGGATACTGGATTATAATGCTGAGGAATGATCAGTATCTGGCTTGCGAATCGTCCACTGTTTCTCTGTCTCTGAAAGTAAAGCCTCAGGTTGTGGGTGTGTTTGTGGATTATGAGGGGGGTCTGGTCTCCTTTTATGATGGAGAATCCAGGTCTCTCATTCATTCTTTCACTGGTCAGTCTTTCATTGAGAAACTCTTTCCATACTTCAGTCCTAATGATAATAAAGAAGGTAGAAATGCAGCTCCACTGATGATTAGACATAATGAATGAATGTACACCATAGATATGAAAATAAGTTTTAAGACTACAGTATGAATACTTTCTGTTTTCAAATGGGACATATTATCACACACACACACACATATGGGTCAGAAAGTCATTTCTGAAACTGCTTTACATGTAAAATGTATCTGCAGCTGTATGTTAATAGTTTTTTGTTGTTGTTTGTCTGTTTTTAGCAATTTGTACATTTCTTTAATCAATAACATAATAAATTTAATAAAATGTCAAACACGACACGTGTGTTTGCTTTGCGCTATAACAAACCACAGGAACCACAACACTGTTGCTGTAGAGGAGGAGAGCGGACCAAGGAAGATAACAGCAGCAGTGCAGGTTTTAACATGACTTTTGCTGTGAATGTTAAATTTCTTTAGTGTCTGTCTGTTCTGTTCTGCCTAATAGCCTCAGCTTTTGAAGATACAGTCAGACGTGCAACAGATGATCAGTGAGAATGAAGCTTGGGAGTCTCCCTCTGTCTCTCTGTCTCTGAGAGTGAAGCCTGAGGTTGTGGGTATGTTTGTAGATTACTCTACCCATTCTTTAGCCCTGGTAATACACACAAAGGTAAAAATGTAGCACCACTTCTCATTTCACGTCAGATGCAATGAATACATACACCCCAAATATGAATGTGACTATGAATGAATATGTGCTGTTGTTAAGTGATGAGACATGTCATGGTGGGGGTGTATAAACATGAAGAAAATTTTATAACTACTTTGTAATCAAAAAAACTGATCGTAATACTCTTTTAGCTACGAGTTTCCACCCATCCTCTTTGACAAGGGGTTTACCTAAGAGTCAGTTCTATAGATTAAGAAGGATTTGCCATTCAGATTCTGATTTTATTGAAAAGTTGAGGACTATGAAAAATATTTTTTTTGATAGAGGATATCCCACAAAATAAGTTAATGATGCGTTTGATACAGCGTTTCATAAAACACATAGAGCTGTTAAACAAGAAGACAAAATGGACAAAAAAAACTTTCATTTACCTTTATTACTACTTATTCATCAACATCTTATCAGATAAGACCCTGAATTGAGTCATCCAAGAACAGGTTGAAAATATAAAATTAACTGCTTTTACATGGGCTTCAACCCATGTTGTGTTATTTGATGTCCATGTGGTTTGTGTTATGTGGGAAAACGTCTTGACAATTGAAACAAAGGATCAGTGAACATAAGAGTTTTATTAGGAGAAAAGATATTACTATCCAGTTGCTGCACACTTTCTTTCTTTTAATCATGATGTGTCATCCTTATGCATTTTGGGGATTAAAAAAGAGTCTGTTCCACCAAGAGGTGGTGACATTGATACCCTTTAAGACATGAATTGCTTTGGATTGTGACTTTGCAAACTCTATCACCCCTGGGGTTAAATGATGAAGCATTGTTTAATGTAATGTTGTAAAGTTGTCAAGAGGTGATGATATTGTAACCTTTTTAAGATGCAAATTGCTGATATTGTGACTTTACAAACATGATTATTTTTGTGTTTCCATAATGGAAAATCATTTATTTGTAATGTTGTTATGTGTTTCCTACTGGATGAGCCCTTGTTATTCATGACGTATCAGTCGGTGATTGGTCTACATGTAGTGTCGATGACATTCATTGGTTGTGAGTGTACTTTAAAATTGTCTTGTCTTTAATAGTATACATATGCCTGATGAAGGTCAGTGGACCGAAACATTGCTTGTGACAAACTTTAATATTTAGCAAGTACTGATAGTTTGCAGAATTGCATCTTTTAATATTTTTGATTCAGCAGTGGTTTTCCAGCTTAGAAAATCTGCTCTATTAACAGCTAAATCTGCTAAATATTGTTCAGTTGCATCAGCTAAAGAGTCAATCCCCCACAGCCTCATTTTCATCAGAAAAACATTTAAAATTGCTTATCCTCAGTATATATTTTGAAAATATTTACATGTATTTACGCTGTTCTTCTGTGTCAGTGGTATCTGACACCTGATAATTCACATGATCTGTGCGTTATTTTTGCATTGGCATCTGCACTCCAGTGGCTCAAGTCTTACCTCTCAGGTAAGGGTGTCTTGGAGGGGTGAGGTTTCTAAGTCACAACTTCTCGCTACTGGGGTTTCTCAGGGCTCAGTGCTTGGACCACTTCTCTTCTTCATCTACATGTCATCATTAAGATTTGTCATTCAGAAACATGGCTTTTCCTATCACTGCTATTTGGATTGTGACTTTGCAAACTCTATCACCCCTGGGGGTAATTTAATGTCTCTTACTAAAATATGTAGTAGAAAACCCATGAAAAATTTACTTTATTTAAAAAATCGTTATATACATATTTTTGAATATGACCACAGCAACTGAAAGAGCTTACAGGTGGTGATGGAAGCATAAGCTTAAGCCAAATGTTGTACCATTGATTTTCCCCAGAAAGAGTCTAAACCAGGGGTCACCAAACTTGTTCCTGGATGACCAGTGTCCTGCAGAGTTTACCTCCAACTTTCCTCAACACACCTGCCTGGAAGTTTCATGTAGTAAGACCTTGATTAGCTGGTTCAGGTGTGTTTGATTAGGGTTGGAGCTAAACTCTGCAGGGACACCGGCCCTCCAGGACCGGGTCTGGTGACCCCTGGTCTAAACGCACCCAGATATTGAATGAAATCCGCGCTGAGAAACTCATTCTGTGACTGCAGCATCATGACAAAAGTCATAGTACATAGTTTGTAAGCTCTTTCAGTAGCTGTGCTCTACTAAAAGTAAAGCAGTGAAGACTTAAGTAGTGGTCACACTAGACTTTGAGCATGTGAAATTTCCTCGGATGCAGAAGCAGTCGTGATATGACGTCATGCTCTGCAGCATCAATTTAAAAAGTTAAATTCAACACATTACAAATAATAATATAACTAATCTAAAATGTTAAAATGTACTAATCTAAAATATATATATAAAAAAAAATGTAAAAACATACTATCTACTACACTTTCCTGCAGCGCTGCAATTTTAAATTTATGTTCTTTTCATTCCGCTACGAGGCCATGCTGTGACCTATTGCTCTGCTGTTGGTCACACATGTGATGCAAATTCGCAGGTCATTCACCAAGCTTGAACTTTGGAATGCAGCGAAATGCGAAAACTCAGGAAACTGCGTTTCCGGTCTGCATTTGCGTGAACGAAATCAAAATAATGGCGCCCCCCATAGTCCAAAATATGTATATAACGATGTGGATTTTTTTAAATACCGCAATTCTTTCATGGGTTTTCTACTACATATTTCAGTAAGAGACATCATTTATATTATATTAAGCCATTTCAGTGGTCAGTCTTTAAAACACTTTCCATTTAGCCCTAATGATAATAAAGAAGGTAGCAATGTAATTTTACAGATCATCTCAGATTAAATAAATGAATTTAAACCCTAACCATGAATATAAAAAATAAGCTGCTGTTTTCAAATGATGGGAAAGTTTCTTATATTATATATTTCTTATATTATATTATATATATATTCACCATATATATTTATTTATTTATTTATTTATTTATTTATTGTAAATTCATTTTTTTTCCTGCTCAAGCTGTATTTTTCAATTTTGTATTATATTGTAAAAGTCTAATTATTTTAATAAAATATCATAAACACCTTAACCAATTTATTAACTGTTAAAAAACGTTGCAGAAAACACTGCTGTCATCTGCTATACAATTGTGACTCGTCACGTCAAAAATATGTAAACACAGGTTGTATTCACCTATATTTTATATTTTATGTATAAAAAAATAAATAAAATAAATAAATAAAAAATAAATAAATAAATAAAAAAAAAGATGGGAGTGGCTATGACATCACTGCAAGTGAGTCCTGCGGCAAGTGAAAATGAAACTAAACTGACTAACAACAATCTGAAAACCGCTCAACTAAGGAAAAAAGCAAAATGTTGATTCAGGTAATCTAAGACCACAGCTAATAATTAATTCAAGTAAGTGATAGTAACGTTCACTAAACGATTGTGTAATCTAATATATCAATCGTTGTACAATACCAGGTTACGTTTGCATACATCGAATACACAGCTAGTGTGTTTGAAGTGGCGTGTGCTGTGAAAACTTAAGAATCAGGAAGTAACTGGAGACAAGGTGAAATCTGAACATAAAATTCTAATTATATTTTAAATAACTTTTTAACCAGCCTAAGATACTGTAGCTTGTTGGTCAACCAACCTGGTTTTAAAACTTGCTATTATGCGCTTTTGGTGACACCACATTAAACTGCACTTAAAATGTTTTCTTCAATTTGCCATTTTTTCACATAGTCCCGATAGCTGCTTAAATCATTGTGGCTGTGTCAGTGTTTTTGGGCAGGTCGTGCTACTCAAACAAGCAGATCAATGTTTTGACAAATAAAATTAACCTACTAATGGTACAGCTAGTAGGCTGTACCATTAGTAGCTGTATACAGTACAGCTTTCTATGTACAACGTATTAGTTATGAGAGAGTATTTGAGAATGCAGAATTTTACACACTTCATCATTAAGGAACATGATTGAATGTTTCAGTTGTTTGTCAGGTTTCATACTGTGAAATAATACATGTTGTGTGGGGGGACTTTTTCCTGAATAGGTTTAAAGAGGACTCAATGAACAAAGAATGATGGCAGAATCTTCAAAATCACCAAAACAAAGTGAGGACATAATAATTCTTATTCTTATTTCTTAAAAGAAACTGATTGCTGATTGTACATTTTTAACCTGATAATATTCCTGTATATGTATATAAACACAAAATGTAGAAGATATGGTGCTTCTTCCTCTTCAGCTATGTCAGAGGAGCTCCAGTGCTCGATCTGTCTGGATGTGTTCGCTGATCCAGTCAGCACTCCATGTGGACACAACTTCTGTAAGAGCTGCCTGAACCAGTGCTGGAACAACAGTCAGACCTACAACTGTCCGTTTTGTAAAGAAACTTTCAGTAAAAGACCAGACCTCAAGATCAACACAGCACTCAGACAGGTTGTGCAGCTCTTTAAGGAACAGCTTTGTGAGACAAAATCTGAAGTTCTTTGTGACATCTGTGATGATAAAAAGATGAAAGCGCTGAAGATGTGCCTGGTCTGTCAAAGCTCGTACTGTCAAACTCACTTGAAGCCTCATTACAGAGTTGAAAAGTTAAAGAAACACAAACTAATCGATCCTGAGGAGAATCTTGAGATATATGTCTGTCAGAAGCATGACAAACCTCTGGAGCTGTTCTGTAGAGATGATCAGACATGTGTGTGTTTGCTTTGTGCTGTAACAAACCACAGGAATCACAACACTGTTGCTGTAGAGGAGGAGAGCGGCGCAAGGAAGGTAACAACAGCAGTGCAGGTTTTAACATGAGATTTGTGTTGAATGGTGTTGAATTTGTTCAGTATCTCTATGTTCTGTTCTGTCTAATAGCCTCAGCTGTTGAAGATGCAGTCAGATGTGCAGCAGATGATCCAGGACAAAATTAAGAGAATTCATGAACTCAAACACTCAGCAGAAATCAGAAAAGTGAGTACTCACAAGGAAAGTTTTAAACATTTTTTTTTAATCTCATGTGCTTTAAAAAATTCTATGCATCCCTTAAGACAAGGGTCTCCAACCTTGCTACTGGAGAGCTATTGTCCTGCAGATTTGTGTCTTACAATGTTGTTCATTAATTTATCAGAAAACATCAGAGAAAGAGAAAGCTGACAGTATTAAGCTCTTCACTGATCTGATGCGCTCCATTGAGAGATGTCAGTCTGAGCTGCTGGAGATGATGGAGCAGAAGCAGAAAGCGGCAGAGAAGCAGACTGAGGAGCTGATTAAAGATCTGGAGCAGGAGATCACTGAGCTAAAGATGAGAGACACTGAGCTGGAGCAGCTCTCACACACTGAGGATCACCTGCACCTCCTACAGGTCAGTGTCCTTCTGTCTGCTCACAGCACAGCACAACACTCCCCATGCTGAGGGTTTTCTGCTCTCTCCTGATGTAGATTTACCCATCGCTGATCAGACCTCTACCCACCAGCAGCTGCACTGAGATCAGTAGTGACACTCAGATGAGTGTGGAGACTCTGAGGAAACATCTGACTCAACTACAGGAGACTCTAGATGAGAAACTCAGCAAAACTGGTAAGAGAATCTCAGATTTTTTGACAGTAATGGAGTTCTTCAGGAATGAGTCCTGACTAATTAATGTCTATCATTAGCCATTGGCTAATACATTTTTAACTTTACTCTCCAGTGTGTGAATTATAGGCTATGAGTTTAAGTTTAAAACATATATATTTTGTATACTATTAACTACCACATATTCTTAATTTCTGTACAGTTACATATTACTGTTTGCTACATATACACCAGTCCATTTAGAATACAACCATCTAACAATCTTTGATTTTTACCCTTACCCTGAAATGTGAGTAGCTCTTCCAGCCTTCTCAAGAGTATGCAGCAGTCTGAAAGATACTTGAGACATCATCCATATAACTATATAGAGCTTTCAGTCTCATCCATGACTGTGCACACTGTAAAAAAAAAAGAAAAAAGAAAAAAAAAAAATTGCTTCAACTTAAAATAATTTGTTACTCCTCCTTTGCTGGTTTATGCTGGTCCTTGACCAGCAACATGACCAGCTAAGGACCAGCATAAACCAGCAAAGAAAAAGCATAAATCAGTGAAGGACCAGCTTAAACCAGCATCAAAACATACCTAACCAGCATCCCAGCATCAAAACATACCTACCAGCATATGCTGTTTTTTTCACCAGTGAGTCGGGAGAGCAACAAAATAGTTATGTTTTTGTCGGACGCTATTTTGTAATATTTTAAATTCATAGGATTGAAATAGTATTGGTACTAAAAAAGCAGATATTTAAAATACATCAGCAAAAAGCAACAAAAAACATTTTGGCGCCCCTAGCATTTGCCTATTCCGCTTATACCACAGGCCGGCCCTGCACACAAACATCCATTAGAAAATAGAAGCTGAAATCAATGTTCTTGCATCATACTAAACTTCTTTCATTATCTTTTTTTCTAATTTATCTCCACAGTAGTACTGAAGAGGATGCAGCAACATGCAGGTACAATCTGTGATGTGAATGTTCACATTTTCAACTTTTTATACACTTTATACTGAAGTATACTTTCTTTAGATGTTAAACCCATTAATATTCATATCTGATCTTTCTCAGTGGATGTGACTCTGGATGCTGATACAGCTCATCCAATACTCATCCTCTCTGATGATGGAAAACAAGTTACATATGGAGACATTAAGCTTGAAGTCCCAGATAACCCAGAGCGGTTTGACACTTGTTGCTGTGTCCTGGCAAAAGAGGGATTCAGCTCAGGAAAATTTTATTTTGAGGTGCAGGTAAAGGGAAAGACTGAGTGGGATTTAGGAGTGGCCAGAGAATCCATTAACAGGAAGGGAATGATCACAGAGAATTCTAAATATGGATATTGGACTGTAGTTCTCAGGAATGAGAATGAGTATGAAGCTTGGGAGTCTCCTTCTGTCTCTCTGTCTCTGAGAGTGAAGCCTGAGGTTGTGGGTGTGTTTGTAGATTATGAGGAGGGTCTGGTCTCCTTTTATGATGTGGAGTCCAGATCTCATATTTATTCTTTCACTGGTCAGTCTTTCACTGGGAAACTCTACCCATTCTTTAGCCCTGGTAATACACACAAAGGTAAAAATGTAGCACCACTGATCATTTCACGTCAGATGCAATAAATACATTTACACCCAAAATATGAATGTGAATGTGACTATAAATGAATATGTGCTGTTGTTAAGTGATGAGACATGTCATGGTTTTTCAGATTTTTTTTATTTTGGAGGGGGGACATAGATGTGATTTTGTGGGACAATGCGGGACACGTGTGAGACTGCTACATTTTGTACTTTTATGCTGTGTAAATACTGATTATATCCATTGTCATATGCACTGATCTGTGTTTCTGAGTGCGCACATGCAAGTGAGAGAAAGCATGTTTTTTTTTTTATATATATATATATGAGAGTGAAGAGAATCCATGTGTGAGAGAAGAAATTTGGCCTTGCGCCCCGCATTACAATAATGTGCTCTAGACATTTGTCATTAAAATAACGCTATATAAACCGCCTCAAACGAACTTTTAAAATAAAAAGAAAGTCACATCTGAAAGCTGCATCAATTTTTTTTTTAAATTGGTTAAAATGAATGGAGAATCTCGTGTTTTTCCGTGTGTGCTCGACCTTTTCCATCGGTGGTTCTAGATCACTTGATGAGCTCCGCAAATCCTTTGTGCAAAAACTATGCCGCAAAAAGAATAAATAAAAAGCTTTCTTAAAAAGACAAAAGAACGCATGGACGTTTTCTTAATATGATCAGTAAAAACCAACAGACCAATGAAAATGCGGGACATTTTCTCAATATGCGGCGCGCGGGACAAAGGGTGAAAATGCTGTGCGGTTCAACGCAAAGCGGGACAGATGGTCACCCTATATTAGTTCCCTTTCGAGGGAACTTCGAACTGCGTCCTCTAGAGGTCGCTATGGGGAACGTCTCCTACGTGACCCGTGTCTGAAGGCTATATACAAAAACTACACAGTACTGGCCGGCGACAGCCTATGACGTCACTGCCGGCGCGTCATGCCTGCGCGACCACATAGTACAAAAGGGCGCCTTTTTTCCTTTTTGTAAAAACAAAGGTGCACATTGTGTATTATTACAAAAAACACATTCTAAACCTGATGATTTTAAATTTTGGTAAATCAATGGGGTGACAAAATAGTCTTAATCCATGCTTCTACACAGTCAGCAGGGGTAGCTATATTATTTAATAACCTCCCTGGGAAAATACTAAAGTCAAGGATTGACTCAAAACTAGTCATTGGATTTCAGTTGTTTTAAACATTGATGATGTTCTGTTTATTTTATTTAATGTGTATAGCTACAACAGTACTCCTCTTAACAACAAATTACTATCTGAAATCTCTAATCTTTTGTTTGAATTGAAACTTTTGTATCCAACTGATTATAGGAGGAGATTTCAATATGGTTATGGATGAGGCATTAGATCGTTACCCACCTAAATTTAGTAATTTGCACCTGAACCTTCATTTTCTAAACTTCTGTTTAGACAATAATGTGATATTTGGAGATATTTGGAGGCTGGGAATCCAAATCCCAAAGACAATTCTCTTGGTTCAAACCAAATGGGACTTCCAAATCTAGGATTGATTACTGGTTAACTTCCTCTAGTTTAACTGAATTTATCAAAGACATCTCAATTTCTTCAGCACCTCTAAATGATCACTGCTGTATCTCCTTATCGCTCGGCTCGAATAAAAGAGAATCGCGAAACAAGGGTTACTGGAAACTTAACTTTATTAAAGCATGGTAACTTTTGTTCACAAATTAGATCAATGATAAATAGAGCAAAGTTAGATAAAGACCATCCTTCTTTCACAAGTAAATGGGAGTACTTAAAACAAAAGATTCAGGAATTTTCTATATATTTCAGCAAAAATTTGAGTAAAGCTAGAGCACATTTGGAGGAAGAATTAACTAGAGAGCTAAATAACTTATGTAATAGAAGTAAAAATTTTAATCTTTACAGTCCAAAATTGATAATCTGTATATTCAAAAAGCCAAAGGAGCTTAATATGAGATCCAGAGCAAGATGGATAGAGAAAGGTGAAAAAAGTAATAGTTATTTTTACAAGCTTGAAAAAAGGCGACAGGAAAAAATACTATAAATTCTCTTTATGTTAATGGAAGTATAAATAATTGCCCAAAAATAAATTCTTCAGAGGTCTTTAAATTTTAAACTTTAGTTAAAACTTTATACTTAAAATTTTAAACTTTATATAGCTCAGATTTTTCTGCAATAGAATGTAATATTTTTTCTATTTTTTTTTTTTTTTTTTGACAAAATTCATACTGATATACCACAGATTGACGAAAATTTTAGAGATTTGTGTGAGGCAGACATTAAAATTGAGGAACTTAAAGCCATAGATAAATTATCCTCAGGAAAATCTCCAGGCCCTGATGGCCTCACTCCTGAATTTGATAAATTCTTTAAGGAAGACTGGAGGGATTTATTGTTTCAAGTCTTTCTTGAGTGTATTCACAGTAATGCTTCGACTATGAAGCAAAGACTGATTACTCTAATACCCAAGCCAAGCAAGGATGCTTGGCAAATAGATAATCTTCAACCCATCACTCTTCTAATTGCAATTATAAGATTCTAGCTCACATATTTGCCAACAGACTAAAGGAAGTATCAGACCAAATAATAGGTGAATCACAATCTGGATTTATGAAAGGCAACTTGTTTATAAGAAGTGCTTTTATTAATAGACTTTACCCAAATCGACTCAGACGTCACCATAATTTTAAGAATTTTGATTCACAGGAATTAAGAGATGAGAATGAGTTACCTTTCTTTTCCAATCTTCCCAAAAGTAAAAGAGCTTCATTTTAAAATAATGAATGATATATATCCATCGAAAGAATTCCTTTGATCAAAGTTTAATATTAAGGTAAACTCTTGTCAATTTTGTGAAAGTGATATTGAAACCACCGAGCACATTTTCTTCATCTGTATCCATTCAAAGCTGAATAATAGAATGTCCTGTGTCAATATCCATATCAACCTTTTTAATTATGAAAAAAATTAAGTTTGGAGTGTTTAAAAAAGATTGTATGCAACACTGCTTGGTTAATAACCTTATTTGCTGTGGTACATTTTTTTTTATTCATAAGTGTAGATTTCTGAAGACCACCCCCTCTTTTTCTCATTTCACAAATGAGCTTAGAATTATTGCTTCATCCCTATGTACAATTTCAAATAATAAGGCTATTACATTAGCTAATTTTTTCAATGAGTTTAGTGACTCATAATAATTTATAACCCCTTTTGCAATTATGTAAATCTTTTGTATTGTTTTTTATTTTATTTTATTTATTTATTCACTTATTTATTATTATATATTTTGTCTAATGTAATACATTTTATCTTGATTTTATAATTCAAATACTGTCATATGGTGTATATACTTTATAGTTGTGTCTGCCTTATGCACTTGCAAATGTGTATTTTGATATTTTCTATTTTGCTTAATTTAAAGCCTGTTTGGTTTGCACATTTTTTTTTTTATTTTGCGGCTCCGTTCTCGCCTGATTCCCGGGGGAATCTAGCGCGTGGGCGGAGCGTGTTTAGCTCCCACGGGAGCTGAATATATGCTGCGCGTTGCGGTTGCGGTGTTAATTATCTGCCAAAACTCGGTTTATGGACAAAAAAAGGACACCTCCTTAACACAGCCATCCGAGGGTGGTTATAGTTCAGCCATGTTAATGGTTGGACAGGCTTACTTAAGGGCAGCTATCTGAGGTTAGCTGTGTGCCAGCTTGCCCCTTCCTGGAAGCATAGCTATCTGAGGGTGGCTATGTGCTTACTAAGACCCTTCCTTGGTGTTCTTAATAGCATCTTCCTATATTTAAACATGGTCCTCTTTCCTAAAACCAGCTATCTGCAGATAGCCATGTGCTAGCTTGGTTATCGCTCCCCTTCCTAGGGTTTTTAGTTGGCGGTCTCTTGAGCCCTTACCTAGCAATGCTGTTGCCCCTCTTTGGATTTTAGTTGGACAGCTTACTTTCTGTAGTTCGGGCGGTTTCATTCAGTTCTACCTGATAGCCCTTCCTACACACATCGGTATCTGAGAATATCTATGTGCTAGCTCAATGACTGCTCTCCTTTCTAGGATCTTTTAAGTGGTGGTTTCCTTGAGCCCTCGCCTAGATAGTGCTTTCTCCCCTGCTAGGGTTGTAAGTAGATGGCCCACTCTGGTGGTCTGGGTTGCGTCTAGGAGGGTTTATCGGGTTCTTCAAACTGGCTATACG
Organism: Cirrhinus mrigala; assembly: GCA_036247105.1. NCBI lineage: Eukaryota > Metazoa > Chordata > Actinopteri > Cypriniformes > Cyprinidae > Cirrhinus > Cirrhinus mrigala. The sequence goes on from CM070021.1 coordinate 14,931,324, forward strand.
GGACTAGCTGATGATAGTTCAGTGATTGCTCCCCCTTCTACGGTTTTTTAAGTAGTGGTCTCTTGAGCTCTTATCCAGACAGTGCTGTCTCCCCTGCTAGGGTTATAAGTAGACAGCACACTTTCTGTGTGTTTGCCTCAGCTGGTCCTCCTCTGGCACATTGACCTTGATGTGCAGGCTTATGTTCTATTATGTATAGAACAGCCTAACTGATGGTCCGGACTCAGTCTTCAGACTAGCCCTTCTAGTATGTCTGTGGATGAATCATGGTGGTGAGTATGATCCTTTTCTTTTATCTCACTAGAACTGGTATTTGTGTTGCAGTATGTTCGGCTGGGTTTTGTGTTCATCCCATATTTCAGGGTAGGACACCCCCCTTCCCCCCAATGACGGGACCCCTGGTTGCTGTTGATGTCTCCATCCTGGATCAGATTTGGAAGGCTTTCCATATTCTGCGGCCGAACCACTAGGTACTACAAGGTAGTTCCTTGTTCACTGGGACCCTACTACATTACTGCAACCCCAGGGCTTGTTAATCTTCCATTCAGGTAACCTCCAGTATGACATGCTTTCTACTCACCTTTACTTTTTTTTCTAGGACTTGTTTTGTCCTTCCTCTAGGTAAGCTCTTGGAAGTTCACTTCACGAGATGCTCTTGGACATCTCTGGCTGGACACATCGCACTCCGCTCATGTCTCGCCCTGAGGGGCTTCCTGTTACCAAGCTATTCACCCAATCCTCATGCATTTAAGGTGTTTCTGTGGAAAACCTTTTTAGTGCTGGCTCTGAAGAGCAACAGCCTGCCAGGCATGATTAGGCCCCTGTTTGTTCTTGCACACCTGAGGGTTGGCTAGAACAGGGCCCACACTTTCTTTTGAGAAAGAAAGCACGGATTACTTGGGTTGGTAATAGCTAATGCCCCTCTTTGGCGGGTCATGGCGATGTCTCTTTCTAGCCATTGAGGGTTGCCCTGGCAAGGCTCCCTTCCATGGAGGGCTGGCCTTGGTGCTCGTCTCAGCCGCAGGCTGAAGGTACTAGAGCACTTTATTTCACATGAGTTGTTTTTAACCCATTTCTCTAAGAACGACTCGATTCCCCTCGATGTTGAATCTCATTCTAATACCCCGTACTGGATGCTCATCTCAGGATATGGTAGTGTTCACCTCACGGAGACAGGGTTTTTGAAGCTCGCCATCCTTCGGTAGAGAGGGTAGGTCCTCCTCCTCTCCTGGGGGGTTAGGTACTTAACCTATGGCTGCTAATGCTCCATGACAACCTCATCGGATAAGTCGGCCGCTTGCTGCCGCCCGATGTGTTTCTCCTTCCATCACATTAAATGTGTACGGAAGATGCACTACCCTGTTTGGGTACTTGAGGCCTTTGGCCTCCTGGAGCATCATAGAATCAGCAGCCTAGGTCATTAGACCACTTCTCTACCCTTGTGATGTCTCTCCTGACATGAGATCATTAAAGCAGGGTCATTAAAGCAAGCCATTTTTAAAGCAAGCTGTTTTTTGGGCAGAAGGGGTAGGTCCTCCTCTCTATAGTAGGTTAGGTACCTACCGTACAGCTGCTGTGCATTCCATTGCTGTCACATTGGATTAGTCTTTCCATTGCTGTCACATTGGAGCTTTTGTTACAATCTCATCAGCTAAATCGGCCGCTTGTTGCCGCCCAATGTGTCTCTGCTTCTGTCACAGTGTGTACAAAAGTTGTACTACCCCATTTGAGTATTAAAGGCCTCTGGCCTCCTGGAGCTTCATAGAATCAGCAGCCTGGGTCACGTGACCTTGTTTCTGCCCTTGTATCTCTCCTGTCAGGAGATGAGCGTGGCAGTGCTTCCCTCACTAGTAGGGTAATTTAAGCACACCATTCTTGGGCAGAACGAACAGGTCCTCCCCACTGTTGGTGAGGTATCTACCCTGCGGCTCCTAAATGCTCACCTTGGTTATTAGGACTGAGCTTTTTTTACAATCTCATCGGCTAAATCGGCCACTTGCTGCCGCCCGATGTGTTTCGCCTTTCGCCACTTTGACTGTGCGGAGGCTGCACTGACCCATTAGGGCCTTATAGGCCTTGGTCTCCTGGAAGCTTCATAGACAGCAGCCTAGGTCTTTAGGCCTCTTTCTCTGCCCCTGTGATGTCTCTCCTGACATTGCATGAGCTTGGCAGTGCTCCCCTCACTGAGGGTCTTCTGTGAGCATGTCAATCCTATTTGGAGCTCATAGGTACCCCTCTATATTGAGAGAAGGGCCTTCACTCCCCATGGCTTTGACTATTCCAGGTAGAAGCCCCTTGGTGGGATGTTAAACCAGCCTTCTTTCGCTCCTCTCAAAGTATGAGGGTCTCCTGTGAGCATGCTGTTCCCTGTTGAGCAACTAAGATTCCTCTTGTCCTAAGAGAGTTTACTTCCTCTGCTCCGGGGCATCCCTTTCAGGCTGCTCAGTATTGAGCTTTGAGTAACAGAAGGGTTACTTTGAGCACGATTCTGCTCCCTGAGAGCTTAGAACCTCCCTAATTTGGGATTTGTGTTCTCTGCTTCCCAGAGCCTCTTTTTGTGAACAGTATTTCAGTATCCAGGCTAGCCGGGCACATTCTAAAATCCACGTTGTGGTAAGAACGCACACTAGCTTCTTGTGTTCTTTCTAAAATCCTGTATGGTGGCGCCACCTTGGGCCACACTCGACTTATGTATCTTATCCATACCTCTGAACGGGGTGCCGAAGACCTGCCTGACCAGCTCCTCGAGCGGGGTCACGCAGAGCAGTAGGTAAACCCCCTGGTGACAAGCCGAGGTCTAGGTTACTGTCCTAGACTATAGGCTACATCCCTTGAAGGAATCTCTTTTCTGATTCCAAGTCTGAGCTCTGCCCTACGGTCAGGCATCTTTAGCCCAGTCCTTACAGGTAAGGTCTTAGGTATGCAGCTTAGGCCTTTGGCCAAAGGGATTAAGTCACTGACAGCCGCCTGGACATCTTTTGGGGCAGCTCCCTCTACTTGGGTGGAGCTGGTACTTAGTGCTCGCCTTTGGTGTCTGGCTTGCACTCCCCTCAGCATGGCAGCGTGGGTAAAACCGTTTCCCATAGTGACCTCTAGAGGACGCAGTTCGAAGTTCACTTGAAAGGGAACGTCTCAGGTTACGTATGTAACCATGGTTCCCTGAGAAGGGAACGAGACACTGCGTCCTCTACTCTCATCGCCATGCTTCGGACACGAGCTTCAAATGAAGAAGCGGAAGATGTGTTCGACCAGCGCCCTTTTGTAATAAGTGGGGACGTAGGGGACGTTCCCCATAGCGACCTCTAGAGGACGCAGTGTCTTGTTCCCTTGTCAGGGAACCATGGTTACATACGGAACCTGAGGCGTTGCTAGCTTTTACTAGCTATGAGTTTCCTCCCATCCTCTTTGAAAAGGAGTTTACCCAAGAGTCAGTTCTATAGATTAAGAAGGATTTTCCATTCAGATTCAGTTTTTTTTTAAAAAAAGTTGTGTGCTATGAAATAGACATTTTTGGATAGAGGATATCCCACAAAATAAGTTAATGATGCGTTTGATATAGTGTTTCATAAAACGCGAAGAGTTGTTAAACAAGAAGGCAAAATGTACAAAAAAAACCTTTCATTTACCTTTATTACTACTTATTCATCAACATCTTATCAGATAAGCAACATTTTTAACAAAAAAACATTGGCATTTGATGTCTTTGGACCCTGAATTGAGTCATCCAAGAACAGGTTAAAAATATAAAATTAACTCTGTTTTTACATGGGCTTTAACCCATGTTGTGTTATTCTATGTCCATGTGATTTGTGTTATGTGGGAAAAACATCTCAACAGCTGAAACAAAGGATCAGTGAAAGTTAGAGTTTAATTAGGAGAAAAGATATTACTTATCCATTTGCTGCATACTTCCTTACTTCTAATCATGATGTGTCATCCTTATGCATTTTGGGGACTAAAACTGTTCCACCAAGAGGTGGTGACATTGATACCCTTTAATTAAGACATGAATTGTTCTGGATTGTGACTTTGCAAACTTTATCAACCTTGGGGTTAAATAATAAAGCATTGTTTAATGTAATGTTGTAAAGTGTTTTTTTTTTTTTTTTTTTTTTTTTTTTTTTTGTATATCTAAGTGTTTGATCATAAGGTGATGATATTGTAAACCTTTTAAGATGAAAGATGTTGATATTGTGACTTTACTAACATGATTATTTTTGTGTTTGCATAATGGAACATCATTTATTTGTAATGTTGGTAAGTGTATCCTACTGGATATTTGAGCCCTTGTTATTTATGACATATCAGTCGGTGATTGGTCCACATGTAGTGTCGATGACATTCGTTGGTTGAGAGTGTATTTTAAAATTGTCTTTAATAGTATACATATGCCTGATGAAGCTCAGTTGACTGAAATGTTACTTGTGACCATAAACTTTAATATTTAACAAGTACTGATAGTGTGCAGGATTGCATCTTTTTGTATTTTTGATTCAACAATGGTTTTCCATCTTAGAAAATCTGCTATAATTATCAGCTAAATCTGCTAAATATTATGCAGTTGGATCAGCTAAAGTTAAATAAATAAATAAATAAATAAACAGACTCTGTCAATCCCCCACAGCCTCATTTTCATTAGAAAAACATTTAAAATTGCCTATCCTCAGTATATATTTTGAAAATATTTACGTTGTACATTGTTGTACGTTGTATTTATTTATTTATATATATTATATATAAATATATTTCATATAAACATATTTTTCTTAAATATATGCATGCATGTGTGTGTATATATACACAATAAATATTCACAGTACTTATATTATGTACACAAAAACTTTTATTTTGTGTGTGTGTGTGTGTGTGTGTGTGTGTGTATATATATATATATATATATATATATATATATATATATATTCATGACACGTCTAAGGAAGCAGTTATGCATAGCACGAGTGCTAAGCCTTGTAGGAAGCATGTTTATCCGTGTCAGCGTGATCTGTGCATGATCTGTGCATTATTTTTGCATTTTTGCAAGAGCATTGACACTTCACAGTGATTTTAAAGATCCGTGTTTAAAATCAAAATACCGCAAGAGCTATACAGCACAGACAGCTCTGCATGGTTTCAAATCGTTCTTGCTGTACTTTAATGTCATACCCCGATAGGTGTGCGCAGCACAACTTAAAGCCGCACGCACCTTCTGACTGGGAGACGCACCAGGGCTTTACAGTATGTTTCGAACTTATGAAAGAATCAGTCTGTGCGTCAAATTTACCTTAGTAGAACGCATGCATGGATTTCGCATATGTTTGAGCCTGTTTACAAACCTGTTGTCTAAAGAGAACATTTTAATGACATGTTTTGCTCCAAATTTATTTAACATCAGTCGAGTGTTTGAAATAACTTATATGTTATTTCAATAACTATTTCATTAACTATAATAACAGATATGTCTCCATGTTTCATCAGTTAAAACATCTCTGAGTTTTATTCAGCTACGCAAAAGCAAATTTGTCCATATTGGAATTTCCTGTATGAATGAAACATTATATTACATGTGTACACTCACTAATGCTCACAACACGTTATTTAGGGTAAAAAATAGGAATAATACTGCTTCTCTCTCAGTTTTTTCTCCACTGTAGAGTTTTTTTTTTTTTTTTTGGTCAAAGATTTTAATCATAATTTGTTTTATACTAAATCCTTATACCTTTCTGAACTTTTATAGTTAGGCCTCCTGGATGTTAACAGGTCATGCTGCAGTTTTCTGTAAAATATATTGATAATCATTAACAATAACTATTGTTTTGTTTATTTTTGTATTTGTTTATTAATAAAAATAATCAGAATTAGTCATTTGATAAAAACAACATTTTGGCCAAATTGTGCAGCCCTACAAACAGGCACAACAAACTCAGTGTTCTTTATCATTTCAATAAAGTCTGAAAACCTTTCTTGTTACAGTTCAGATTTTTTGTTACGGTTTAGAGTTTGGAATTCACTTAATATTGCCTCTCAAAATAGTCTCTCGAAATGAAGTCCTGTTACACATAAATGCTATTTTTAAATTATTTGAAATGAAATAATTATTGAGAGCTGGAAAAAAAGGATGTTTTGACTGCTATATACATATTATTTATTGCTGTAGTATACTTGTTTTTTACATGCAATGGTGCCTATGATCACAGACAGACTTATAAGCAAAAACTGAGCCACATTTAGCATGTTACATTAAATAATTACAGACCTGGATCCAATGTCTAATGCAATAAAAAATTCTTGTGATCGTCACTTAGTCCTTAAAAGCAAGCAGAATAGCCTGCATTTCTTATCATTTATAAATATTAGTAGGCCTATGTTTATTTTGTTTATGCTCTGTTTATTTGATTTAGTTTTTGTGTATACTTAATTTATATTTTATTTGTGTTTCGTGTATCTGTTTACTCAAGCTCACTTGCACTCCTATTTTGTTGTTGTTTAAATATTTCTGCATATGTTTGTTGAATGTGTTACAATTAGTACACATTCACACTTAAATATTGAAATGTTATGTCATTTTATGTGCCTTCTCTTCACTCGTCATATTTCTATGACAGTTTTTTTTTACACTAGTTGGGCCCATTTTCATTATCTTGCCTAGAGCCCCACAAACCTACCGGCCAGCCCTGGGCTTGTCTTCCACCATTTTCTATCAAGCCTCTGCAAATGATCCAGAATGCAACAGCGAGAGTGATTTTGAACGAGTCGAAGAAAGCCCACGTCACACTCTCTTTATCAGTTTGCACTGGCTACCGCCCTCTTTATCAGTTTGCAATGGCTGCCAATAGCCACTCGCATCAAATTCAAAGTACTCGAATATACCTAAACTCACTAGTTCATAGTTATGTTCCCTAAAGCTTGCGATTTCTTATATTCTTTATAAATACTTTTTTCCCCGTGTAGTCACATTGTAAATCCATTTTTTCCCTGCTCAAGCTTTTTTTCGTTAATTGTATTATATTGTAAAGTCCTTAACATAATTTAAATAAAATAGCATAAACCAATTTATTAACTGTTGAAAAACGTTGCAGAAAACACGGCTGTCATCTGCTACACAATTGTGACTCGTCACGTCAAAAATATGTAAACACGGATTATATTCGCCTATATTTTATATCTTATAACAAAAAAAAAAAAAAAAAAAAGGGAAGAAAAAAAAGATGGGAGTGTCTATGACACGGTGTATGGCAAGTGAAAATGAAACTAAACTGATCTGAAAACCGCTCAACTAAGGAAAACGCAAAAGATTGATTCAGGTAATCCAATACCACAGCTAATAATTAATTCAGGTAAGTGATAGTAACGTTTACTAAACCACTGTGTAGCCTAATGTATAAATCGTTGTGCAATACCTGGTTTATGCATACATCAAATACACAGCTTTGTTTGGTTGTAAAGAAAGTGGTGTGTGCTGTGAAAACTTAAGAATCCGGAAGTAACTGGAGACAAGATGAAATCTGAACATGAAATACTAATTATATTTTAAATAACATTTTTAACCAAGATACCCCTTAACAAAAAAAAAAAAGGTTGTGCTACTCAAATAAGCAGATCAATGTTTTGACAAATAAAACCAACCTACTAATAGATTACTTACAGTTCAGCTGTCTATGTACACTGTATTAGTTATGCAGAATTTTACATACTTCATCATTAAGGAACATGATTGAATATTTCAGTTGTTTGTCAGGTTTCGTACTGTGAAATAATACATGTGTGGGGGGACTTTTTCCTGAATAGGTTTAAAGAGGACTCAGTGAACAAGAATGATGGCAGAATCTTCAAAATCACCAAAACAAAGTGAGGACATAATAATTCTTATTCTTATTTCTTAAAAGAATCACTAGTAGCTGATAGTACATTTTTAACCTGATAATATTCCTGTATATGTATATGAACACAAAATGTAGAAGATATGGTGCTTCTTCCTCTTCAGCTATGTCAGAGGAGCTCCAGTGCTCGATCTGTCTGGATGTGTTCGCTGATCCAGTCAGCACTCCATGTGGACACAACTTCTGTAAGAGCTGCCTGAACCAGTGCTGGAACACCAGTCAGACCTACAACTGTCCGTTTTGTAAAGAAACTTTCAGTAAAAGACCAGACCTCAAGATCAACACAGCACTCAGACAGGTTGTGCAGCTCTTTAAGGAACAGCTTTGTGAGACAAAATCTGAAGTTCTTTGTGACATCTGTGATGATAAAAAGATGAAAGCGCTGAAGATGTGCCTGGTGTGTCAAAGCTCGTACTGTCAAACTCACTTGAAGCCTCATTACAGTGTTGAAAAGTTAAAGAAACACAAACTAATCGATCCTGAGGAGAATCTTGAGATATATGTCTGTCAGAAGCATGACAAACCTCTGGAGCTGTTCTGTAGAGATGATCAGACATGTGTTTGTTTGCTTTGTGCTGTAACAAACCACAGGAATCACAACACTGTTGCTGCAGAGGAGGAGAGCGGCGCAAGGAAGGTAACAGCAGTGCAGGTTTTAACATGAGATTTGTGTTGAATGGTGTTGAATTTGTTCAGTATCTCTATGTTCTGTTCTGTCTAATAGCCTCAGCTGTTGAAGATGCAGTCAGATGTGCAGCAGATGATCCAGGACAAAATTAAGAGAATTCATGAACTCAAACACTCAGCAGAAATCAGAAAAGTGAGTACTCACAGGAAAGTTTTAAACATTTTTTTTTTTTAATCTCATGTGCTTTAAAAAATTCTATGCATCCCTTAAGACAAGGGTCTCCAACCTTGCTACTGGAGAGCTATTGTCCTGCAGATTTGTGTCCTACAATGTGGTTCATTAATTTATCAGAAAACATCAGAGGAAGAGAAAGCAGACAGTATTAAGCTCTTCACTGATCTGGTGCGCTCCATCGAGCGATGTCAGTCTGAGCTGCTGGAGATGATGGAGCAGAAGCAGAAAGCAGCAGAGAAGCAGACTGAGGAGCTGATTAAAGATCTGGAGCAGGAGATCACTGAGCTAAAGATGAGAGACACTGAGCTGGAGCAGCTCTCACACACTGAGGATCACCTGCACCTCCTACAGGTCAGTGTCCTTCTGTCTGCTCACAGCACAGCACAACACTCTCCATGCTGAGGGATTTTTGCTCTCTCCTGATGTAGATTTACCCATCGCTGATCAGACCTCTACCCACCAGCAGCTGCACTGAGATCAGTAGTGACACTCAGGTGAGTGTGGAGACTCTGAGGAAAGCTCTAACTCAACTACAGGAGACTCTAGATGAGAAACTCAGCAAAACTGGTAAGTGAATCTCAGATTTTTTGACAGTAATGGAGTTCTTCAGGAATGAGTCCTGACTAGTTATTGTCTATCATTAGCCATTGGCTAATACATTTTTAACTTTACTCTCCAGTGTTTGAATTATAGGCTATGAGTTTAAGTTTAAAACCTATATATTTTGTATACTATTAACTACCGCATATTCTTATTTTCTGTACAGTTACATATTACTGTTTGCTACATATATACCAGTCCATTTAGAATACAACCATCTAACAATCTTTGATTTTTACCCTCACCCTGAAATGTCAGTAGCTCTTCCAGCCTTCTCAAGAGTATGCAGCAGTCTGAAAGATACTTGAGACATCATCCATATAACTATATAGAGCTTTCAGTCTCATCCATGACTGTGCACACTGTAAAAAAAGAAAAAAAAAAAGAAAAAAAAGTTGCTTCAACTTAAAATAATTTGTTACTCCTCCTTTGCTGGTTTATGCTGGTCCTTGACCAGCAACATGACCAGCTAAGGACCAGCATAAACCAGCAAAGAAAAAGCATAAACCAGCGAAGGACCAGCTTAAACCAGCATCAAAACATACCTAACCAGCATCCCAGCATCAAAACATACCTACCAGCATATGCTGTTTTTTTCACCAGGGAGTTGGGAGAGCAACAAAATAGTTATGTTTTTGTGGGACGATCTCTTTTTTTGTAGTATTTTAAATTCATAGGATTGAAATAGTATTGGTACTAAAAAGCAGATATTTAAAATACATCAGCAAAAAGCAACAAAAAACATTTTGGCGCCCCTAGCATTTGCCTATTCCGCTTATACCACAGGCCGGCCCTGCACACAAACATCCATTAGGAAACAGAAGCTGAAGTCAATGTTCTTGCATCATACTAAACTTCTTTCATAATCTTTTTTTCTAATTTATCTCCACAGTAGTACTGAAGAGGATGCAGCAACATGCAGGTACAATCTGTGATGTGAATGTTCACATTTTCAACTTTTTATACACTTTATACTGAAGTGTACTTTCTTTAGACGTTATACCCATTAATATTCATATCTGATCTTTCTCAGTGGATGTGACTCTGGATCCTGATACAGCTCATCCAATACTCATCCTCTCTGATGATGGAAAACAAGTTCCGTCGCAAGTTCCGTCGTTACCAACATAGTTCAACGATTCGGTGTTTCCCGAAACCATAGTTCAAACGAACATTCTCAAACAGCGTCACAAACTTACGTGGTTGGAACTACAGCTCTCGAGCTGTGGTTAGAAACATAGTTCCTTGTTAGTAAGACATATGGGCTAAATAAATTACAGTAAGCAAGCTAACATGCAGTACAATCTATATCTTTCACTCGATCTAAATATAAATGCATTTTAATCTATGTATTTTTAAGCTTCCTCTGCAAGCGACGTTTTTGAATAGTGCGCATGCGCATAAATGCCTACGGGAACCCCGGAGTATGACGTAAGAGGGAACCCGCGATGAATGAAACATCAAATAAAACAAAATAACATGGAACAAAAATAGTTCGAACGACCCACCCCATCCAGTCAAAGGTCCAGAATTTATGTACGTGTTTTTTTTTTTTTTTAAATAAACAAGTGTTCTTTTAAATAACAACGCACTTTTAAAGCCATAAAAAGTATTAGATACCTTAATAAGTATAAAATTATAATTTCAAGAGGTCTTAAATTTGGGGACGGAAAGACAAAAATCGCGTTATGGATTAAATGTGCTGGTCGTTTGAAACGCGCCACACGGACCATTTATCCGCTCGGATCACAGTTCAGACAACAGCGGAGCGCAAGTTTACTAGAGCAGATGAGTTTACTCGTGATCACTAAACAGCGGTGTGAGATTCAGAGTGAAGCGCTTGAATTCGGTGTAGAACACAATGACATGGCGATTTAAACATGACGCTGACAAACAGGAGAAACACTATGCACAACGATAGTCAGAATCATTTAATATGGATTATTTTTACTGTAACACCAACACTGCAGCAGAATTGTGTGACATATGGAACTATGTTATATTATTATGTAGACGTATTAAATCTATTAAAGGAGTAATGGAATATAATTACAGTATTTTGTAGTTAATAACGTTTGTGCATTTATACTAAGACCACCGTTCTTCATACAGATACCTAGAAGCCATGTAGTTCATTTTTATACCATGGTATTGAGGTGAATAACTATTATTAATAAGAATTATTATTAAAAATTTCATCATACAAAAACAAGGTTGTTGGCGGCGCCGATGGCCTTGTGGGCAGCGCGCCGACGTGTGGCGCTGTTGTGCTCCGGGCTTCCCATGTTCGAGTCCAGACTCGGGGACCTTTTCCGATCCCACCCACCATATCGCTTCCTGTCCATAATAAAGTTTTTTTTTTTTTTTTTTTTTTTTTTAAATAGGGTTGTTACAATTTTTACAGATGTTACTGTTTTTGATAATGAACATTATCTGAGCTGTAAATCAGGATATCAGTTTAATATATTACTAGACATCTTGCTTATTCCATATTAATTCTATTTCTGCAGGTCTTTAAAAAAGACAAAGCCTTAAATTTGATTTTAAAAAATCATGCATAAAATTCCTTTCTTGATATTTGTATTTTGAAAAGGGGAAAAGGGCTCAGAGGTTGAAAGGGGCCCAGAATGGGGGCTCAGAAAGCTCAGTGGAAGGGTGTAGCATGGGTCAAGGAAGAACACAGTATATTCTGACCAGGGGCAGTTCTAAAACCGTTTTTTCAGATTGTCATCAACTTTTTTGTTTGTTCAATTTGCACAATGAACATGGGTTGGAGCTCTTACTTGTGAGTTCTTAAAATACACCAAATTAATGAATTTCACTTTAAAATGTGTAAAATTTCCTCCTGGGACCATGCCCCCAGACCCCCCTACAGGGACACACGTCCACCCACCATTTGTATATGTGTCAGTATAAAGAATCTGTGAATTTACTGCATTAAAATGTCATTCATTTAAATAAATAACTTATTGCTTTAGGTGTGTATATTTACTGAACAAGGCGATATCTTGGTAAGCAGTTTGATAACATTGTAGTAAATATTTTGGGTGAATCAAAAAATCATGCTTTTAAGATACCAGCACACATGATAATACAGCACAAATTGGCGCATGAGTAGTCAACAAAATGAAGCCTTTGAACCTCATAGTTTAATACAAAATGGGTGGGAACTGAAAAAGGTCCACTTTTTGGAAAAAAAGAACCACCCCTTCCGCTAGACTGGCTACGGGCCTGTTATATATAAACATATATATATATATATATATATATATATATATATATATATATATATATATATATATATATATATATATATATATATGAGAGTGAAGAGAATCCATGTGTGAGAGAAGAAATTTGGGCTTGCGCCCCGCATTACAATAATGTGCTCTAGACATTTGTCATTAAAATAACTCCATAGAAACCGCCTCAAACGAACTTTTAAAATAAAAAGAAAGTCACATCTGAAAGCTGCATCGTTTTTTTTTTTTAAATTGGTTAAAATGAATGGAGAATCTCGTGTTTCTCCATGTGTGCTCGACCTTTTCCATCGGTGGTTCTAGATCACTTGATGAGCTCCGCAAATCCTTTGTGCAAAAACTATGCCGCAAAAAGAATAAATAAAAAGCTTTCTTAAAAAGACAAAAGAACGCATGGACCTTTTCTTAATATGATCATTAAAAACCAACAGACCGATGAAAATGCGGGACATTTTCTCAATATGCGACGCGCGGGACAAGGGGTGAAAATGCTGTGCGGTTCAACGCAAAGCGGGACAGATGGTAACCCTATATTAGTTCCCTTTCGAGGGAACTTCGAACTGCGTCCTCTAGAGGTCGCTATGGGGAACGTCTCCTACGTGACCCGTGTCTGAAGGCTATATACAAAAACTACACAGTACTGGCCGGCGACAGCCTATGACGTCACTGCCGGCGCGTCATGCCAGCGCGACCACATAGTACAAAAGGGCGCCTTTTTTCCTTTTTGTAAAAACAAAGGTGCACACTGTGTATTATTACAAAAAACACATTCTAAGCCTGATGATTTTAAATTTTGGATAAGTCAATGGGGTGACAAAATAGTCTTAAGCCATGCTTCTACACAGTCAGCAGGGGTAGCTATATTATTTAATAACCTCCCTGGGAAAATACTAAAGTCAAGGATTGACTCAAAACTAGTCATTGGATTTCAGTTGTTTTAAACATTGATGATGTTCTGTTTATTTTATTTAATGTGTATGGCTACAACAGTACTCCTCTTAACAACAAATTACTATCTGGAATCTCTAATCTTTTGTTTGAATTGAAAATTTTGTATCGGCTGATAATGTTATTATAGGAGGAGATTTCAGTATGGTTATGGATGAGGCATTAGATCGTTACCCACCTAAATTTAGTAATTCGCACCCGAACCTTCATTTTCTAAACTTCTGTTTAGACAATAATGTGATATTTGGAGATATTTGGAGGCTGGGAATCCAAATCTAAGACAATTCTCTTGGTTCAAACCAAATGGGACTTCCAAATCTAGGATTGATTACTGGTTAACTTCCTCTAGTTGAACTGAATTTATCAAAGAAGTCTCAATTTCTTCAGCACCTCTAAATGATCACTGCTGTATCTCCTTATCGCTCGGCTCGAATAAAAGAGAATCGCGAAACAAGGGTTACTGGAAACTTAACTTCTTTAACAAGTAAATGGGAGTACCTAAAACAGAAGATTCAGGAATTTTCTATATATTTCAGCAAAAATTTGAGTAAAGCTAGAGCACATTTGGAGGAAGAATTAACTAGAGAGCTAAATAACTTATGTAATAGAAGTGAAATTGATGGTGAAACTAAAGTAAACATTTTTCTTTACAGTCCAAAATTGATAATCTGTATATTCAAAAAGCCAAAGGAGCTTATGTGAGATCCAGAGCAAGATGGATAGAGAAAGGTGAAAAAAGTAATAGTTATTTTTGCAAGCTTGAAGAAAGGCGACAGGAAAAAAATACTGTAAATTCTCTTTATGTTAATGGAAGTATAAATAATTGCCCAGAAATAATTTCTTCAGAGGTCTTTAAATTTTATAGCACTTTATATAGCTCAGCTTTTTCTGCAATAGATTGTAATATTTTTTTATTTATTTATTTATTTATTTTTTTGACAAAATTCATACTGATATACCACAGATTGACGAAAATTTTAGAGATTTGTGTGAGGCAGACATTAAAATTGAGGAACTTAAAGCCATAGATAAATTATCCTCAGGAAAATCTCCAGGCCCTGATGGCCTCACTCCTGAATTTGATAAATTCTTTAAGGAAGACTGGAGGGATTTATTGTTTCAAGTCTTTCTTGAGTGTATTCACAGTAATGCTTCGACTATGAAGCAAAGACTGATTACTCTAATACCCAAGCCAGGCAAGGATGCTCGGCAAATAGATAATCTTCGACCCATCACTCTTCTTAATTGCGATTATAAGATTCTAGCTCACATATTTGCCAACAGACTAAAGGAAGTATCAGACCAAATAATAAGTGAATCACAATCTGGATTTATGAAAGGCAACTTGTTTATAAGAAGTGCTTTTATTAATAGACTTTATCCAAATCGACTCAGACATCACCATATTTTAAAGAATTTTGATTCAAAGGAATTAAGAGATGAGAATGAGTTACCTTTCTTTTCCAATCTTCCCAAAAGTAAAAGAGCTTCATTTTAAAATAATGAATGAAATATATCCTCGAAAGAATTCCTTCGATCAAAGTTTAATATTAAGGTAAACTCTTGTCAATTTTGTGAAAGTGATATTGAAACCACCAAGCACATTTTCTTCATCTGTATCCATTCAAAGCTGTTTTGGTCTCATCTGAATAATAGAATGTCCTGTGTCAATATCCATATCAACCTTTTTAATTATGAACAAATTAAGTTTGGAGTGTTTAAAAAAGATTGTATGCAACACTGCTTGGTTAATAACCTTATTTGCTGTGGTACATTTTTTTTATTCATAAGTGTAGATTTCTGAAGACCACCCCCTCTTTTTCTCATTTCACAAATGAGCTTAGAATTATTGCTTCATCCCTATGTACAATTTCAAATAATAAGGCTACATTAGCTAATTTTTTCAACGAGTTTAGTGACTCATAATAATTTATAACCCCTTTTGCAAAATTATGTAAATCTTTTGTATTGTTTTTTTTATTTTATTTTACTTATTTATTCACTTATTTATTATTATATATTTTGTCTAATGTAATACATTTTATCTTGATTTTATAACCCAAATACTGTCATATGGTGTATATACTTTATAGTTGTGTCTGCCTTATGCACTTGCAAATGTGTATTTTGATATTTTCTATTTTGCTTAATTTAAAGCCTGTTTGGTTTGCACATTTTTTTGATTTTCAATAAAAAAATAAATAAAATAAAATAAAAAAAAAAAGGCCGCCGGTCGAACACATCTTCCTCTTCGTCGTCTTCAATTCTGACCTTTTGTCTGTGTGCATTTCTCTCACCAGAACGGCTCATCTGTGACGATGTGTGGTAAAGAGCAAGTGCTTTCAGCTCTCGAGGGAGTTTATTGAGCTCTTCGTTTGTCTCTTGCGAGAGGCAAGCACGCTCTGATACACGCAGCTTTCCTTACGGCTACACGAGCTGTGTATGTGTGGTGAGGAGTAAGCAAATATCAGCTCTCCAGGGAGTTGAACGCTATCGCATTCAATGCTTGTTTCTTGCGAAAGACAAGCATGCTCTCATACCCGCTTTCACAAGCTCTTGGGCTGTGTGTGTGTGTGGTTAAGAGCAGCGCATCCTGCTCTCAAGGAACTGGATGTGCTCATCGCGATGCATTCGCAAAAACACGGAGGTGAGTCTTCAACTGGGTAGGTTCTTCTCCTCTGCTGGGGGGTTAGGTACTTACCCTATGGCTGCTAATGCTCCATGACAACCTCATCGGATAAGTCGGCCGCTTGCTGCCGCCCGATGTGTTTCTCCTTCCACCACATTAAATGTGTACGGAAGATGCACTACCCTGTTTGGGTACTTCAGGCCTTGGCCTCCTGGAGCTTCATAGGATCAGCAGCCTAGGTCATTAGACCTCTTCTCTACCCTTGTGATGTCTCTCCTGACATGAGATCATTAAAGCAGGCTCATTAAAGCAAGCCGTTTTTAAAGCAAGCCATTTTTTGGGCAGAAGGGGTAGGTCCTCCTCTCTATAGTAGGTTAGGTACCTACCGTACAGCTGCTGTGCATTCCATTGCTGTCACATTGGATTAGTCGGCCGCTTGCTGCCTCCGAATGTGTCTCTGCTTCTGTCACAGTGTGTACAAAAGTTGTACTACCCCATTTGGGTATTAAAGGCCTCTGGCCTCCTGGAGCTTCATAGAATCAGCAGCCTAGGTCACTTGACCTTGTTTCTGCCCTTGTATCTCTCCTGTCAGGAGATGAGCGTGGCAGTGCTTCCCTCACTAGTAGGGTAATTTAAGCACACCATTCTTGGGCAGAACGAACAGGTCCTCCCCACTGTTGGTGAGGTATCTACCCTGTGGCTCCTAAATGCTCACCTTGGTTATTAGGACTGAGCTTTTGTTACAATCTCATCGGATAAATCGGCCACTTGCTGCCGCCCGATGTGTTTCGCCTTTCGCCACTTTGACTGTGCGGAGGCTGCACTGACCCATTAGGGCCTTATAGGCCTTGGTCTCCTGGAAGCTCCATAGACAGCAGCCTAGGTCTTTAGGCCTCTTTCTCTGCCCCTGTGGTGTCTCTCCTGACATTGCATGAGCTTGGCAGTGCTCCCCTCACTGAGGGTCTTCTGTGAGCATGTCACTCCTATTTGGAGCTCATAGGTACCCCTCTATATCGAGAGAAGGGCCTTCGCTCCCCATGGCTTTGACTATTCCAGGTGGAAGCCCCTTGGTGGGATGTTAAACCAGCCTTCTTTCGCTCCTCTCAAAGTATGAGGGTCTCCTGTGAGCATGCTGTTCCCTGTTGAGCAACTAAGATTCCGCTTGTCCTAAGAGAGTTTACTTCCTCTGCTCCGGGGCATCCCTTTCAGGCTGCTCAGTATTGAGCTTTGCAGTGCTCTCCTCTTACAGAAGGGTCACTGTGAGCACAATTCTGCTCCCTGAGAGCTTAGAACCTCCCTAATTTGGGATTTGTGTTCTCTGCTTCCCAGAGCCTCTTTTTGTGAACAGTATTTCAGTATCCAGGCTAGCCGGGCACATTCTAAAATCCACGTTGTGGTAAGAACGCACACTAGCTTCTTGTGTTCTTTCTAAAATCCTGTATGGTGGGGATCATGCGTTTACCTTTGTACCCTTTCTTGAGATGTTCGGCCCTGGAACCTTGGGCTAAACTCGACTTATGTATCTTATCCATACCTCTGAACGGGGTGCCGATGACCTGCCTGACCAGCTCCTCGAGCGGGGTCACGCAGAGCAGTAGGTAAACCCCCTGTTGACAAGCCGAGGTCTAGGCTACTGTCCTAGACTATAGGCTATATCCCTTGAAGGAATCTCTTTTCTGATTCGAAGTCTGAGCTCTGTCCTACGGTCAGGCATCTTTAGCCTTACAGGTAAGGTCTTAGGTATGCAGCTCAGGCCTTTGGCCGAAGGTATTAAGTCACTGACAGCTGCCTGGACATCTTTTGGGGCAGCTCCCTCTACTTGGGTGGAGCTGGTACTTAGTGCTCGCCTTTGGTGTCTGGCTTGCACTCCCCTCAGCATGGCAGCGTGGGTATAACCGTTCCCCATAGCGACCTCTAAAGGACGCAGTTCGAAGTTCCCTCAAAAGGAAACATCTCAGGTTACGTATGTAACCATGGTTCGCTAAGAAGGGAACGAGACACTGCGTCCTCTAGTCTCGTCGCCATGCTTCGGACACAAGCTTCAAACAAAGAAGCAGAGGATGTGTTCGACCGGCGCCCTTTTGTAATATGTGGTCGCGCTGGTATGACGTCAGTCGAGTCACGCCAGCAGTGACGTCATAGGCTGTCGCCGGCCAGTACTGTGTAGTTTTTGTATATAGGCTTCAGACACGGGTCATGTAGGAGACGTTCCCTATAGCGACCTCTAGAGGACGCAGTGTCTCGTTCCCTTCTCAGGGAGCTGTGGTTACATACGTAACCTGAGACGTTACTAGCTTTTACTAGCTATGAGTTTCCACCCATCCTCTTTGAAAAGGAGTTTACCCAAGAGTCAGTTTTATAGATTAAGAAGGATTTTCCATTCAGATTCTGTTTTTTTTTTTTTTTTTTTTTTTTAAAGTTGTGTGCCATGAAATAGAAATTTTTGGATAGAGGATATCCCACAAAATAAGTTAATGATGTGTTTGATACAGTGTTTCATAAAACACGAAGAGTTGTTAAACAAGAAGGCAAAAAAACTTTAATTTACCTTTATTACTACTTATTCATCAACATCTTATCAGATAACATTTTTAACAAAAAACATTGACATTTGATGTCTTCGGACCCTGAATTGAGTCATCCAAGAACAGGTCAAAAATATAAAATTAACTCTGTTTTTGCATGGGCTTCAACCCATGTTGTGTTATTCGATATCCATCTGGTTTGTGTTATGTGGGAAAAACATCTCGACACCTGAAACAAAGGATCAGTGAACGGAAGAGTTTAATTAAAATAAAAATATTACTTATCCATTTGCTGCACACTTCCTTTTTTTAATCATGATGTGTCATCCTTGCGCATTTTGGGGACTAAAACTGTTCCACCAAGAGGTGGTGACATTGATACCCTTTAATTAAGACATGAATTGTTTTGGATTGTGACTTTGCAAACTTTATCAACCTTGGGGTTAAATAATGAAGCATTGTTTAATGTAATGTTGTAAAGTGTTTTTTTTTTTTTTTTTGTATATCTAAGTGTTTGATCAAAAGGTGATGATATTGTAAACCTTTTAAGATGAAAGATGTTGATATTGTGACTTTACTAAAATGATTATTTTTGTGTTTGCATAATGGAACATCATTTATTTGTAATTTTGTTAAGGGTTTTATTTTAAAATTGTCTTGTCTTTAATAGTATACATATGCCTGATGAAGCTCAGTGGACCAAAACGTTACTTGTGACAATAAACTTTAATATTTAACAAGTACTGATAGTGTGCAGGATTTTTATATTTTTGATTCAACAGTGGTTTTCCAAAATCTGCTATAATTATCAGCTAAATCTGAATATTGTGCAGTTGCATCAGCTAAAGTTAAAAAATAAATAAATAAATAAACAGACTCTGTCAATCCCCCACAGCCTCATTTTCATTAGAAAAACATTTAAAATTGCCTATCCTCAGTATATATTTAGAAAATATTTACATGTATTTACGTTGTACATTGTATTTATATATATACATATATATATATATATATATATATATATATATATATATATATATATATATATATATATATATGTATATATATAAATATGCATGTGTGTGTATATATACATAATAAATATTCACAGTACTTTACACAAAAACTTTTATTTTGGATATATATATATATATATATATATATATATATATATATATATATATATATATATATACATATATATATGTGTGTGTGTGTGTGTGTGTATATATATATATATATATGTATTCATGACATGTCCAAGGAAGCAGTTATGCATAGCACGAGTGCTAAGCCTAGTAGGAAGCGTGTTCATCCGTGTCAGCATGATCTGTGCATTATTTTTGCATTGGCAAAGAGCATTGACGCTTCACACACCATATTGCTATTATGGCCTAATTTTGCAGATTTGCCTTATACAACGTTAGGAAGATTAGACCCTTCCTATGAGTGCAGGGCACACAACACCTTGTCCAAGCTCTCTTAATGCCCTCTTGGCGGGTCTTCCACCATTTTCTATCAAGCCTCTGCAAATGATCCAGAATGCAACAGCGAGAGTGATTTTCAACAAGCCGAAGAAAGCCCACGTCACACCTTCTTTATCGATTCGCACTGGCTACCGCTAGTATCAGTTTGCACCAGGGGCGTTTCTAGGATTTTAAAACATCCTGGGCTGGTGCCAAAACATCAGGGGCTAGTGGTAGTGGGTGGGAGCTCACATCATGCTCACATAAGATTTTGTTAGACACAAGTGGTTGAACCTGGATCCTTCTAGGTGGGTCCGGGGGCATTAAACTGGGGGTTAAAGACCTTGTCACACTATTAACAAAAGTAAATAGTAATCACTGCAAATAGCAAACATATCAAAGTATTATAACAAAATTATAACATTACAAAAATATGTTAGACAAATAAAATAATAAATTTGAAAATGTATTTATAACTGTAACAAATATATAGTTGCATACAAAAATGGGGCCCTATTTTTTTTTCCCAAATTCCTTTTTATTTTATTTTTTTCAAATTAAATTTTTTTTTTTTTCTGGTCTTCTTTTTAATGGTTAAATTTAATTTTATTAATCATGTGTAATTAATTAAAACCATGAATCTTATACAATTTACCATCAATTTATCAAAAGTTAAGAAAATGTACATGTTTGGGACCCTATGAAATGTTTTTTTGTTACCAAATATGTTTTAGCATGTCTGTTTATTTGAATGCATAAACACAGCTTTTATTTATTTTGTTGTGTATTTTTCTGGTTATCAGATGAAGGTATAAAATATTGATTTAATTGATCTTTTAATGAAAATTATATTTTATTTTTGTCAAATAAAGGGGACTGGAAAATGTAAAACATGGAAGAAATATTGTGTGAAAAAAAGCAAGTTAAACCGAACTTTTATTTTGACGAGTTGCCGACTTGCCGTGAATACCTTTAAATTTCTGTGCATATATTTGACGCTTGTTTTACTCAAATGAAACAGTGAAATGCTTATGAAGTGACTTTTATGCCCTCTATTTTAACCGCTAAAATCACTGTATGCGTCAGTATTACATGTGTAGAAAACGAAACCGCGCATCCGCGCCGTTCATTCATAAAAAGACACGCAGAACGTGCAGGATTCATATTTAAATAGTCTTTTGAGGCATAATATTTACAGATACTAGTCCATATCGCGACTTGCTTTAAGTTTAATGACCAACTTTTGATTAATTGATTCAAACTTTGACAAATTCCGTGGAAATCATAGGGCCATACAAAAAAAAAAAAAAACATTCGGGGCTGGAGTAAAAACGACGCCCCTGGTTTGCACTGGCTGCCATTAGCCACTCCCATCAAATTCAAGGTACTCGAATATAGCTAAACTCACTAGTTCAGAGTTATGTTCCCTAAAGCTTGCATTCTATTCATTTTTTTTTTCTAACTCATTAAAACTTTACTATGTGTACTATGCTAGACTGATTGCTTCTATTATTTTCATCATTTGTCATCATTGTTTTCAAGTCACTTTGGATAAAAGCGTCTGCTAAATGATTAAATGTAAATGTAGATTTTATTTTGAGGTGTCCAAATTTCATGTTTATTCTTTCAGTGGTCAGTCTTTGAAACACTTTAGCCCTAATGATAATAAAGAAGGCAGAAATGTGACTCCACGGATCATCTTACGTCAGATGAAATAAATTAATTTAAACCCTAAACATGAATATAAAAAATAAGTTACTGATTTCAAATAATGGGAAAAACTTATTAGTTTCTTATATTCTTTATAAATACTTTTTTCCCCCGGTGTAGTCACACTGTAAATCCATTTTTTCCCTGCTCAAGCTGTTTTTCGTTAATTGTATTATATCGTAAAGTCCTTAACATAATTTTAATAAAAAAGCATAAACCAATTTATTAACTGTTGAAAAACGTTGCAGAAAACACAGCTGCCATCTGCTACACAGTTGTGACTCGTCACGTCAAAAATATGTAAACACGGGTTGTATTCACCTATATTTTATATCTTATAACAAAAAAAAAAAAAAAAAAAAAAAAAAAGGGAAGAAAAAAAAGATGGGAGTGTCTATGACACGGTGTATGG
The DNA here is from genome assembly GCA_036247105.1 of Cirrhinus mrigala. Classification (NCBI taxonomy): domain Eukaryota; kingdom Metazoa; phylum Chordata; class Actinopteri; order Cypriniformes; family Cyprinidae; genus Cirrhinus; species Cirrhinus mrigala. The sequence continues at coordinate 14,953,613 of CM070021.1, forward strand.
CAAGTGAAAATGAAACTAAACTGATCTGAAAACCGCTAAGGAAAACGCAAAAGATTGATTCAGGTAATCTAATACCACAGCTAATAATTAATTCAGGTAAGTGATAGTAACGTTTACTAAACCACTGTGTAGCCTAATATATAAATCGTTGTGCAATACCTGGTTTATGCATACCTCAAATACACAGCTTTGTTTGGTTGTAAAGAAACTGGTGTGTGCTGTGAAAACTTACGAATCAGGAAGTAACTGGAGACAAGGTGAAATCTGAACATAAAATACTAATTATATTTTAAATAACGTTTTTAACCAAGATACCCCTTAACAAAAAAAGGTTGTGCTACTCAAATAAGCAGATCAATGTTTTGACAAATAAAACCAACCTACTAATAGATTACTTACAGTACAGCTGTCTATGTACACTGTATTAGTTATGAGAGAGTATTTGAGAATGCAGAATTTTACACACTTCATCATTAAGGAACATGATTGAATGTTTCAGTTGCTTGTCAGGTTTCATACTGTGAAATAATACATGTGTGGGGGGACTTTTTCCTGAATAGGTTTAAAGAGGACTCAGTGAACAAAGAATGATGGCAGAATCTTCAAAATCACCAAAACAAAGTGAGGACATAATAATTCTTATTCTTATTTCTTAAAAGAAACACTAATGTTTCTTTTAAGCTACATTTTTAACCTCATAGTATTCCTGTATATGTATACATAAACACAAAATGTAGATGATATGGTGCTTCTTCCTCTTCAGCTATGTCAGAGGAGCTCCAGTGCTCGATCTGTCTGGATGTGTTCGCTGATCCAGTCAGCACTCCATGTGGACACAACTTCTGTATGAGCTGCCTGAACCAGTGCTGGAACAACAGTCAGACCTACAAATGTCCATTCTGTAAAGAAACATTCAGTAAAAGACCCGACCTCAAGATCAACACAGGACTCAGACAGGTTGTGCAGCTCTTTAAGGAACAGCTTTGTGAGACAAAATCTGAAGTTCTCTGTGACTTCTGTGAGGATAAAAAGATGAAAGCGCTGAAGATGTGCCTGGTCTGTCAAAGCTTGTACTGTCAAACTCACTTGAAGCCTCATTACAGAGTTGAAAAGTTAAAGAAACACAAACTAATCGATCCTGTGGAGAATCTTGAAATATATGTCTGTCAGAAGCATGACAAACCTCTGGAGCTGTTCTGTAGAGATGATCAGACATGTGTGTGTTTGCTTTGTGCTGTAACAAACCACAGGAATCACAACACTGTTGCTGTAGAGGAGGAGAGCGGCGCAAGGAAGGTAACAACAGCAGTGCAGGTTTTAACATGAGATTTGTGTTGAATGGTGTTGAATTTGTTCAGTATCTCTATGTTCTGTTCTGTCTAATAGCCTCAGCTGTTGAAGATGCAGTCAGATGTGCAGCAGATGATCCAGGACAAAATTAAGAGAATTCATGAACTCAAACACTCAGCAGAAATCAGAAAAGTGAGTACTCACAGGAAAGTTTTAAACATTTTATTTTTTTTTTTAATCTCATGTGCTTTAAAAAATTCTATGCATCCCTTAAGACAAGGCTCTCCAACCTTGCTTTTGGAGAGCTATTGTCCTGCAGATTTGTGTCCTACAATGTTGTTCATTAATTTATCAGAAAACATCAGAGAAAGAGAAAGCTGACAGTATTAAGCTCTTCACTGATCTGATGCGCTCCATTGAGAGATGTCAGTCTGAGCTGCTGGAGATGATGGAGCAGAAGCAGAAAGCAGCAGAGAAGCAGACTGAGGAGCTGATTAAAGATCTGGAGCAGGAGATCACTGAGCTAAAGATGAGAGACACTGAGCTGGAGCAGCTCTCACACACTGAGGATCACCTGCACCTCCTACAGGTCAGTGTCCTTCTGTCTGCTCACAGCACAGCACAACACTCCCCATGCTGAGGGTTTTCTGCTCTCTCCTGATGTAGATTTACCCATCGCTGATCAGACCTCTACCCACCACCAGCTGCACTGAGATCAGTAGTGACACTAATGTGGGGCCTCTGATTAGATCTCTGATTCAACTACAGAACACTCTTGATGAGCAGCTCAGCAAATCTGGTAAGAAAATATCAGACTCCATTTTGACAGTTAAGTAAAAACAGACACCTGCAAATGAAAAAAGCCATTGATCAGGCATGCAGTAGCTTCCAAGGCTGGTGGCCCTTATCCCATGGTTACAGAGATCCTTAGTCCAGTGGTCCTGGACCTATCTTGTTCTGTTTCCTTTGAGGTGGTTGCATCTGCTGTAGCTTCCTTGAAATCTGCTTCACCGCTCCTTGTTTTCCTGTTTCTGAGTTTGTTTCTTGTATTGTATTAAAACTTCTCTCACATTTATTGTCATTTGTCTCCACAGTTCTGACGAGGATGCAGCAACATGCAGGTACAATCTGTGATGTGCATGTTGACACTATAAGAAATCATATGCCAAATTTACTTAACACATGAAAAATTGTTGTACCCTGAAGTTTAATTTGAAGATTCATATCTGATCTCTCTTCCAGTGGATGTGACTCTGGATCTTAATACATGTTATCCAAAACTCATCCTGTCTGATGATGGAAAACAAGTGACATATGACGACACTAAACGTGAACTCCCAGACAACCCAGAGCGGTTTGACAGTTGTTGTTCTGTCCTGGCAAAAGAGGGATTTGCATCAGGGAGGTTTTATTTTGAGGTGCAGGTGAAAGGAAAGACTGATTGGGATTTAGGAATAGCTAAAGAATCCATTACTAGAAAAGGTGTAATCAAAGGGAGTCCTGTGAATGGATACTGGATTATAGTTCTGAGAAGTGGGAATAAGTACATGGCTCGTGAATCTCTCTCTGTCTCTCTGTCTCTGAGAGCGAAGCTTCAGGTTGTGGGTGTGTTTGTGGATTATGAGGGGGGTCTGGTATCCTTTTATGATGTGGAGTCCAGATCTCTCATTTATTCTTTCACTGGTCAGACTTTCACTGAGAAACTCTTCCCATACTTTAGTCCTGGTACTAAACAAGAAGGTAAAAATGCAGCACCACTGATCATCTCAAATGTCAGAAAATAATGTTTTAATGCTGCAGTTGCAATCAAACTCACTGACTGAGACATTCTGCTGCCATGAATTAAAGTTTATGAAAAACATTAAACCACAGCAATCAATAATCTATTATAGAAAGCATATTCCTGAAGATGTAAAGTAGATAAAAAAAAGGTCAAAGTGGCTCTAATCTTTATTACTGAACCCCTAAAAGTTATATTTTGTAGAGTGTACTTTGAGATGCCTTTGGAGCACAAACATTGATGATCAGTGGACTTTCCAACAGAAATTTCATTGCAGTCTTTACCAAAATTGCCTGATACTTCAAAGAGTCCATGATGTCCTTCATACGGTCAGTATTTCCACTTCCTGAAGCTGCAAAGCACCTCCATAAAAAGACTGGTCTACCTCCTTGTTTGACCATGAGGATGGTTTTCTACTGCTCATATGCCTAGCTATATTTGGACCAGATATACCACTGATCCATGGTTCCAAAAGAATCTGGTTTGTTCTCATTGCTCTTTAAAACACTCTTTGAGAACTCCACAGGTCTACACACATTCATTTCAGCAAATTCAAATCCATTTTGTTCGGAAGTGGTGTTCGGCATGATGTCACTATATGAAGGCCATGCACTGTAAAAAAAACTATTTGTTGAGTCAACTTAAAATAATTTGTAACCTGGCTGCCTTAAAATTTTAAGTTCAGTCAACTCAAAAAAAGTTTATCTGTTTAAATGTTAATTATACTAAGTGACAACTTGAATATTTGAGTTGAATCAACTTAAAATTTTAAGGCAGCGGGGCAACCCGCTGACTCAACAAATTGTGTTTTTTTTTTTTTTTACAGTGTGCTTGTTTAGTGTTCTTCCAATAATCGGCAGTGAAATGTTCTTTCTCCTTTCTTTGAATCATTACACTGGCAGTACATTGTGGGTTTTCTCAGTTGCTCTGATCAAACTATTTCTTCTCTGTAGCTTTTTGTGAGAGATCTGTTGGTCATATATACTATTCAACTTTTAGCACATGCACGCAGTGTATTTATGTGTAACAGCTCAAGTTAATTAGGGGCCAAGCTCCAAAGGTGCTTAAGCACCAATTGTATCCGTTAGTTTTATTCTTATTATTATTCTTTTTTCTTCTTCTTCTTCTGTCCCTGTTAAAAAAAAAAAAACACACACATATGCTAAAACCAGCTAAAACCAGCATCCCAGCATCAAAACCTACCTAACCAGTATATGCTGTTTTTTTCAACAGGGGTGGCAGCCCATAGAACCACTTGTGGGAAAGTTATGAAATTTTGGCACACTTATAGATGAGAGTTTCAATATTGACCATAGCAAATTTGGAGTCTCTATCTCAAACTCTGTAGTGCCACCAAAAGGCCAAATTTGCTATCATTATTCTGCTAATAACTGTAATGTCTAGAAGCAAAATTTTATTTTTCTCTGATTCCCTGGTGAATGCATACCAAAATTGATATTTATACAGGTCAAGATTTTTCACAGTTCTGAATTATTTTTTTAGTTTTTCAGTCTAGACTGATTGTCACCAAAATTGGCTCAGATCATCTTCAGACAATGCTGGCAAAAAGGTATCAAAGATTTCCGAAAGACCAAACAGTTCTCGTAAAGCACGTTAGCGAGTTTAACGAAATTTGTGCAAAAATGGGCGTGGCTATATAATGCTTTGGTGGATTCTGACTAAACTTGGTACGTTATACCAAGTGTGACATGAGGATACACACCTACTGGTAAAAAGACATTTTTGTTTAGAATTTCTGAACAGTTTGACCAATAATCAAACGATAGCTATTTTGAGTGTGGACCATTTTAAATTTTGTAGTAAAATGCTGTATTTTACAGACACTTTAACATACTGTTATGAATCTTGTGAATCTTACAGAACCGCTTGCAGGAAAGTTATGAAATTTGGTATAAAGATAGAGGACGGTCTCATCATTAACCACAGCAAATTTGGAGTCACTAATTCAAACTCTCTAGTGCCATCAACAGGCTAATATTGAGTCAAAAAACCAATATTTACATTTTTTACATGTTTAGAATTTTCTGAAAAATATACTTTTTTTTTTTTTTTAACTCATACTAGATGGTTTGTCCAATTTTCACCAAAATTGGTTCAGATCATCTTCAGAGCATTCTGCCAAAAAGTTACATTTTGATATACCTAACTGTTTTCATGTAGAGCATTAACAAATTTGATGAATTTTGTGAAAAAAATGGGCATGACATTAATGTGACATTTTTGACATTTATGCCTATATGCCTATACATACACCTTTATTCATCTCATTTAGTATCTATTTTCCAGCTTTAAAAAATCTGCTGAAACCACTGTTAAAAAATAAAATTGTATTTGATATAATTTTGTTGAGTTTTTTTTAGTCCATTTTCTTTTTCTGTTTCAGCTGTGAACGTTACATTACATGTAAAATGTTGTATCTAAACAAACATCTTAATAAAGACCAGTGTTTATTTCTATAACTTAAGTTGAAGGCAGAGATTATATGACTATCACTTTCAAAACACACAAGACATTTTAGACATAACATGAGTTATTAAATATATATTTTAACTGAAGTGTTACACAAAATAATGGCAATAATATTCTCCATACAGGGAGTTCCCATTGAACAACTGTAACCTATTAATATTTGTAACTGTTTAAAATAGCCTTCAAAGTAGAGACACCAATCACTGATATACGGCTGATATCAGTTGTTTGAAATTCCTTCTAAGAGACTTTTCAACAAACTGCCATTACAAGCCTATTCCCTGAAGCTGTGAATTGTCAGGTAATAAACTTCGTAGGACAGGGGACACTCAGCTGGCACAGGTGAAGGTGGTGCTACTTAGCCTGTATCCTATCAGTGACAGGTGGATATCTTTGGAGATGTTTGGCCCTACAAAGGGCTGGTTCAGGCAGTCAGGATAGGCCCCATGACCCCCTTGGTAAAACAACGGGTTCATTCTTTGCTCCGCTGCTGACCTCATTGTCTCTTTGTGGAGTGAAAATCCAGAGTTGCATTCTGCTCAGTGGTCAGACAGCTGCTGCTGTGCAGCATCTCTGCTGTGATGGAGGTGAGTGGATGAGAAAAAGAGTCCGAGCAGCTGCCGCCAGGAAACACTTGGATCTAAACAAACAAAACATGGTGAGTTACTCCCATCATGCTCAAATACAGAAGCATATCTAAAAATATGCTTCTAGTATGTGCTATTTATGTTTGCATTAAATTTTGTACATTTGAACAGTGTTTGATGCTAGAATGATTATATTTGTAGGTGAGACTTCTCAAAATGTTTTTTTTTTTTTAAACAAGCACCTATTTGTGCTTTAGGAATTCTTTATTTACACTGAAATGAGTATGATTTATCATTATGAAAATATATGAAGAGTTCAGATGCAAAACCAGCTAAAAGCCATCTCGGTCAAAAATGAGATAATGATAGTGAGTGAATGCTCCTGACACATATTATACGTCCGTCAAATACTTTTACTTCAAACTCACTAAATTCCAGCCTCAGCTCAACCAGAAGTACCAGTACTTACATAGAAACCTATACAAAGTAGCCAGAAAGAAGTGCTAATTTTAAAGAAAAACGTTAGATGGATTTAGAGGCTTTTGCATCTGAACTCTTCATATATTCTATTGTTTACATCAGATTTACAAATTTCAAATCTTTTGTGAGAATGAATGAATTTAGTTTAATTTAGTGATGTTATTTGACTTAAAACAACTTTAACTTAACTTTCCCTGGTGAAAAAAAACAGCATATGCTGGTAGGTATGTTTTGATGCTGGTTTAAACTGGTCCTTTGTTGGTTTATCCTGGTCCTTTGCTGGTTCATGCTGGTCCTTGACCAGCAACATGACCAGCATAGACCAGCAAAGGACCAGCTTAAACCAGCTAAGGAACAGCATAAACCAGCAGAGGACCAGCTTAAACCAGCATCAAAACATACCTACCAGCATATGCTGGTTTTTTCACCAGGGTTATTGCATATATTTAAAAAAAGAAGAAGAAAGGAACATTTCTAAAATCAACTCATCACATTGAGTATCTTTACACTGCTAGGTTTTCCTTTTACAATAATATCTGAAAATCTGATAGCATTACTACTGTGTAGATCATCACTAGATCAAAAGCAAAAGGATATTCACAAAAATGTACCACATTTACCAGTGTTGTTGTGCTACTTGCTAGCTCTTACTGTAAATAAACCTATTAAAAACATATCCCATGACCAACAACCTCCTACAATTTGTCACAAATAAATAGCCTGTCAATAATTTGCAATGCATTTTAACTGAATTGTGTTTGTGAGTGTATTTTGCCATTTTAAAACCTTTATAAATGATCTGGATCTTGATCTATAACGTGAGATGGGCGCCGCTATGTTTGTTCGCTCTGCCGTTCAGAGAGTCCTGTCAGCCGGATTTACAGCACGTAAATTCACCAGTTTCTCCCGAAATACATGCAAGTAAGTGGCTGGTGAACTGGGAAAGGAATGGAGTGAATTATATCGTTACTTACACTATGTGTATCTGATATGAATAAAACACGTCAGCAAATTATACTCAAATGGATTGTTATTGCTGCTTCCATGGACATCCGTGTGTATTTTATAAACTCTATTATTTTACTAGTACTTATGTGTATTTAAATGTCTGAAACCTAAAATAAACGTTATGTGGTTGAAAACACAACATAATTGTGATTATATGACAAGCACATCAGTTTGAATTTGGCAGTTGCGTGACGTCACCGAACGTTCTAAATCCCATGTGTGAGACCGTACTCCCAGGGGCACCGAAATAAGAATCCCATATGTGGACCGTACCGCTCAAAGGGTTAAGTCAATATTGGCCCATTTACTGACATCAGAACAGTACATCAGATCTCTCTTATCATGGCTTACTGTTATAGATATGACACTGGGATTGACCATATCAGTGGTTGTATTACAGAGTCTCAGTAGAGATGCTGTGGCAGTGATTGAGAATCCAGTGGTGGTCAGACAGTCTTTCCATCCAGATCATCTTCAGGTGGATAGGATTGAGACGGGCCAGAATAATCCCACCTGGATCAGAGAGCTGCAGTTTCTCCATCCAGGCAAGTCTGTTATTAACACACACCCGAGGAGACATCTGATCCTTTAAAAGCATTTGCAAAGGTCATTAAAAATACCTTTTTTAAATACCTAAAAAATTAAAACCTATAACTATAAGTCAGTGTTGTTTTGCTTTTTGGATTTTGGATATTTGTTGAACAGCTATTACTGTTTCATACAGTGTCTGGCAAAGTGTCAGCCCATAAACTGGTGAGAGTGTTTGCAGCTCTTTGTGTACTTTGTCTGCTGGGAGGTGTTGTCATTGGAGTTTGGTTTATAGGTAATAAGTTAAATCATTCAAAAGCTTTGGTTAAATTCCTATACATATAATGTAGAAACACAGAGTGCTTAGATGAAATGTTTCTGCATTTAATGTCTTTGCAGTGAAAATTCTTTTAAGGCCAAACTCATCTCATAGCCCTGCAAGTCTAGGAGACACCAAAGACACGTCCTTCTGTAACATAACTGAGGACATCTCTGTAACAGACCCCAGGAAAGGTATTTGTCCCTTTATCTGTGAAAACAACAGAGACCCAACAGGTAAACAGCACAGTGGACATTCATCCAAACTCACTGGCACGGTAAACAAAGTGACATAAACAGCCTATAATGCCCAGTGAAAGCTCTAAAAAACACACTAACAACAGAAAGTAAAAATGAAGTAGACAAGCAACGCCATTAGTGTACTAGTTTCACTACATTTTTCGGTAGCATGACTATAGTTCAACATGTAGCGTAGTACATGTAGCAAATGTTGGAAAGTCATATTCATTTCAGTAAATCTGTTCATTCAGATCCTGTAAATGACAAGATTAAAAACTGACCTGTTCAAGTCTCCTTTGTAACTCCGTTGAATGATAAGGGGTTCAACCCTATTGTAATTGTTAGAATGGTCAAGGATCAACGATCTACACGTAAAACTGGTCGTGCAGACCAAACCGTAAGTCGCAGAGATTTAAAATTTGGAGGGATGGTAGTACTCACACCGCTGACAACGTCACCAAGACTTGCCCCAATCGGCCCAACGGGGGTGCTACAGCAAATAAAAGTACGAAATTGCTCATAATTCCTAAATCGTCAGTTGCTTATAAGTGTCTTATACCATTGGAATCCTTGACTCACGCCGGATAAAAAAAATGCCTCAGATGCCTCAAATTTTTGGGTATGTTGGATTTTTTTGAAAAATTTACTTTTGCGAACTAGTCCTAGGTTTTTCACCTAACTGGAACCAAACCAGTGCAGGAAGAATCTCTGGAGAGTGGATATCAATAATTATCAAAACAAAGTTAAACGTTCAACTCACCATCGCAAAGGGATGCCAAAACGTTAGAAAGGGGCAGGGCCACTTTTAGTAAAATGCCTTTAACTCCTGAATGGAATGAGATATCTTCACCACACTCAGAACATGTACATAAGAGCTCAATCTGAGGTTACAGAAATAAAATCGTGGAGCTTGGCTACTTGGTGGCACTATAAGATGGGAAAAACATAAAAATGGCTATAACTACGCAACTGTTTGTCCTATAAACATGAAAGCCACATGTGTCTATAAGGACATTTGGATATTTAAAAAAAAAATATATATATATATATACACATGAACATGATCGATGAAGTTTGAGCACCTATTAGACAAGGTTAACGGAGGCCAATCGGAATGAAACTCAGTGGGCCTGTTTGACTCACGGCCCCAAAGGTCTGTGAGAAATTTCAAAGAAATCAGCAACTGGGGGGCGTTATCGCATTTTTCAAGGGCGTAAACTATTGTATATTGCGCATTTTTTCGCACAGACACACGATATAGATACAGAACTCCTCATTCTGGACAACATTGCCTCTAGAACCACTGCTGTCAATCAAATCACTTATTAAATGATTGAGAAGATGTAAAAAAGCTACTTCTGCTAACTAATCCTAGGTTTTTCGCTCAGTCTGGAAAAAACACTGCAGTACAATTCTCTGGTCTCTCTAGATCAATATTTATCAAAAATGTTGAAATTTACCCTTTGGGAAGCTATAATGGGGTTGTTAAGAAAAGGGGCCTATCCAAATTTACCCCAAATCCTATAAAGCCTAAAGGAAAACTCAAAACTTCACAAAACCTGGAGAGTACATGCAACAGGTGATTCTAAACAAGCATGCAAAGTTTTAAGGAGGTCGGACCACAGCTCGGACTATAACAGTCATAACCGTTCAAAAACATAACATTTCTGTGGTAATTTACCTGGATTTCCCAAAAATTCCCTTTTTATCATTGATTTAGATGGTTACAGGCTTACTAAATAATATATTTTTTCATATGTGCTTAAATGGCTTAAAGCGCTTGAACCCTGGTAATCACTGCTTGCAGCTATATTTTGCCCTTGCAATATTAACACAAATATTTTATTTGAAATATATCCTCTAAATAAATTAAAATAAAATATCATATAATCACAGTCCTGTCCACTTTGCTACAGTATGTTGCTTTAGAAGTGATTTTGACTGAATGGGGCTCAGTGTTTTACAGGATAAGTGCTGAGAACTCTCTTCTGGAGATCCAGCTGGAGAAGCTACAGACGTGGCTGCCTGTATGTTACGAAAGGTGGAACTCTTCTCTGGGAACGCTTGTATGTCGACAGCTGGGCTATCTGAGGTGAGCATGCTGACAGCTAAATCACACACACACACACACACTTGCAGCTCTCAGCACCTTTCACTTGACTACCAGCTGTGGCTGTTTTCTGTAGGTCAGCCATTCATAGAGTGACAGCAGTGTTGAAATATACTTTGAAGTCACGTTCACTTCTAATTCAAAACGTGACGTGTGCAGCATACAGGCACTTCAAGGAATATTAAAAGATAGTTCACCCACAAATGAAAATTCTGTCAACTCTCATGTATGGTTTCTACTGCTGAGATATTTTGCAGAATAATGGAGCTTTTTGCCATAAAATGAAAGTTAAAAGTGCAGTCAGTTTCAAAAAGCAGTGAAAGTGTTGTAATGTAGTAAATGTTCTTATAGCTACAGTGAACAGCAGGAAATTTGAGTTTTGAGAGTGGCAAGTTTTGTCAAGTAATATCTCCTTTCAGATTATCAAAGCACAAAGGGGTGAATCTGACTGATATAGGGCCGAACTACACAGATGGATTTGTCCAAATCACCGCAGAACACCAAAGCAGTTTGGAGCGTTTATGGCGTTTCAGGTATTCAAGATAATACTAATACTTTTAATTGGCATAAGCTTCCAGAACTACACCTTTCACATGTTTTTGTCACAGGGGAAGCTGTAGTACAGGAAAGGTTATAGCACTGAAATGTTTTGGTGAGTCTAAACCTAATATATAAGTCTGAAATAATACATGCTATCCACATATGCCGTCCGTTTGAGACTAAACGTTTTTTGCTTCATCGTAGAGTGCGGGACCAGAGCAAAGTTACCTAGGATTGTTGGAGGAGTGGAAGCCACTCTTGGCAGATGGCCCTGGCAAGTGAGTCTTTATTACAGTAACCGCCACATCTGTGGAGGATCCATCATCACCAACCAATGGATAGTTACAGCTGCTCACTGTGTCCACAAGTAAGATTCTACATTTACAATAACTATGAAAATGTCAAAAAACTAAACAAGAACCCCAAAATTAAATTTAATTAATAAGATTAAATATTTTAAAGGAATAGTTTACCCAAAATTAGCTGATAATATACTCACCCTTAGCTCATTCCAGATGTAAATGAATTTGTGTCCATATCAGAACAGATTAAGAGAAATTTAGCATCACTTACTCAACAACGGATCCTCTACAGTGAATGGGTACCTTCAGAATGAGAGTCCAAAAAGTTGATTAAAACACCACAATAATTCACATTAATCCACATGACTCCAGTCCAACTTATGAAGTGATAAGCTACTTGTTTGTAATAAACAAATATATCATTAAGGTGTTTGAACTTTACAGTTTAAACCACTAAAATAGTCCATAATCCATAATAATACTACCTCTTGTATAAAAGTCCATCCCCTGTTGTCCTCTCACATCAAAATCCACCAAAATATTTGTTTAGATCTGTTTTGGACTGTTTTTGCTTGTAAACTGTGTTTGATCTGTGCATACTTCTCTCCTGATTTAGAAGAGGTGACTGTTTCACTGGAGAAAGTAAAATTATGGATAGAGGATTCATATTTTAGCCGAAAGCAAGGTTTTAAGTTAAAAACATTATAATCATGGATTTGTTTCTGAGAAACATGCAGCTTTTCACTTCACAAGACGTTAATTGATGGACTGGAGACGTATGGATTACTTGTGAATTATTGTGATGTTTTTATCAGCTGTTTGGACTCTCATTCTGACGGCACCCATTCAATGCAGAGGATCCAGTTCTACGCAAGTGATGTAATGCTAAATTTCCTGTTCCAATGTAGAAGCAAAGTAATCTACATCTTGGATGGCCTCAGGGTGAATAAATTTTCAGCAAATTTTCATTTTTTGGGTGAACTCTTTCCTGTGTTTTTGTGGGTCTCATCCACTGGAGCTGTGTAGTTGTTGACAATAGTGTTGGAATGTGGTGTGGTGAATACAAAAGGTCCAGGATTAAATAGATGACAGGCACTGCAACATAATACATATTGCCACTACACTTTCCAACTGGACTCTGTAAACAAAAGTATTATAAGTGTGTATATCATCTGATTTGCTTGCTTATTAAAGCTACAGGCTACCTCAAGTGTCCAGTTGGGTGGTTTACGCTGGTATTGTAACCAGCAACTCAGCTAAACTGGCTCAATACCAAGGCTTAGCTGTGGAGAGGATCATCTACAACAAGAATTACAACCACAGGACTCACGACAATGATATCGCTTTAGTGAAATTAAGAGCTCCTTTGAATTTCTCAGGTGACCAGTATTCAGTAAATGTTTCACTGTGTGTGCCATGTATTTCATATCTATGAGTTATTTCAGGTTTTAAACTTTCTTTACACATCCAGACACCATCAGACCTGTGTGTCTACCTCAGTATGACCATGATCTACCAGAAGGAACCCCGTGCTGGATCTCTGGTTGGGGATATACACAGCCAGATGATGGTACTGTTTTTCTACAAATGTAAATCCATGGATATTTAAAACAAATACATATTATTTAAATTATTTTTATGATTTAGACATTGTACTGTAAATGATCCATTCTTTTTTGCAGTTCATATACCAGAAGTTCTCAAAGAGGCACCTGTACCTTTAATAAGCACAAAGAAATGCAATAGCTCTTGCATGTACAATGGAGAGATCACCCCTCGAATGCTCTGTGCAGGATATGCAGAAGGAAAAGTAGATGCATGTCAGGTGAGCTCTTTGCTACTCAAACTGTTTTCAAAAATATATGACATTAATATAATAAATTTGTGAGAAGACATAGTAATGAATCTTAATTTTCTTAGGGGGACAGTGGAGGTCCTCTGGTTTGCCAGGATGATAATGTCTGGAGGCTGGTTGGTGTTGTTAGCTGGGGAACAGGCTGTGCTGAGCCAAACCATCCAGGAGTTTATACCAAAGTGGCTGAGTTTTTAGGTTGGATATATGAGATTATAGAGGTAAGTAAATGAAAAGACAAACATACTTGAAATGTAAACTTAAACTGTTAATTGATATACTGTGTGCTCTTATTCTCTGCTCTTATATCTTGATTTCTGTCCTAGAGCTACTAAAGACTGATATTTGATCGTTGAAGAGAAGAGAAGGATATCCTGATCATTTTTTTAAATTGTGGCCTTTTTTATTTATTATATTTTATTATATAAAGCTTCAACATTTACACAGAATGGTAATGGTTACGTTTGTGCATTTCATGTTTACTTTATGTTGTGTTACTTAAGAAAATTGTTTTTTAAAAATAAATGTTTAACATTTACAACAGAGGAAAATGAGCTGTTATGTTTATTTTTATTCATTACACACAACACCACAGCTATATTCTATATCAGATCAGGTGTTATTATTGTTATTCTGCTTATGCACAGTTGGATTGTTTTGTGTGTGTGTGTGTGTGTGTGTGTGTGTACTTGTTTTTGCTACATTGTGGGGACCAAATGCCCCCACAAGGATAGTATAACCTGAAATTTGCGGTCCCCGCAATGTAAAAAAAAAAAAAAAAAGAAGAAAAATATTAAATGATGTTTATCTGAAAATGTAACGATGCAAACATGTTTTCTGTAAGGGGTAGGATTAGGGTTAGGGTTGAGTGAGGGGATAAACAGTATCGTTTGATCAGTATAAAAACTGTAAAAGTCTATGGAAAGTCCCCACAATTCACAAAAACAAACGTGTGTGTGTGTGTGTGTGTGTGACTGTCTGGAAAGCCTAATCAAGTGTATTTCATAAACGAGAATTTAGGTCTAACACCGATTTCATCAACAAAGTCTGGCTCCTGTTTAATCAAATGGAAGCCCAGCGTCCGCTGCTATCACATACAATCTGTTACTTTTCTCAGCGCTGGTAAGCCTGGTCCAATCATAGTCGCTTGTGATTACGAAATACGTAGATTTTAGATAAGTAGATAAGTAGATTTTATAAATTTGTAGAGATGAATCACCAAATAACTGTACTTTTTTCATAGCTTATAAACATCTTCAGGAAGACAAAAACGTTGGATTTATTTAGGAGGATCCGGCTTTCTGGTGCCCTTTACAACCTGAATGTAAACGGTTATTTTGAGTAAACAACGCCATCTATCGGAAGACTGGGAACAGTGCATGTGTTAGATTAGTTTCTATGGTAACCTTTGAGTTTAGGAAGGAGGACAAGCTTGTCTTGGTGTGATCATTTATCTAGCTCTTTTGCAGAATATTGTCTCGTATAGTTCTGTAATTTTTGCACCATTCGACCAAGCATTTGTTACTGCTTGTATAATATTGTATAGGGTGAACATCGGTTTAGGTCCCAACAGTTTTTATATTAGTTTTAGCCTTCAGCCAGCGTGAGTAACGTTATACTTTTATATAAAGGTTATTTATGTAGCATTTCGTTTAGTTGTTACTGTAGTTTCGGTACATTTTGAGCATGGAAATCCCTGGCTATGATAATAAGGCAGCTCTGCAGCAGGTGAATCAGTTTTGGTCGATGTTAGATGACATGTCTCAGAATAATCCGGAGGAGTACAGGACCTTCATTGAACGCCAGTTACGGGAAGGAGCGGAGTTTTACTCACCGCCACAGTCTCACGCCTGCATCCGCACTGCTTTTCTGGTAAACTACACCTTTAACATTTTACCAGACTCTGTTATGACTTATTTTATAGAGCCAAACAAACAAAATGATCACTACAGCTGTATAAGAGCACTTTAGTTGCATTATTATTTGATTTGATTACATAAAACATGTCTTTTAGCTACTTTTTTTTAAGCTAGACATTCTCTCTGATTACCTTTTCAGGGATCAAAGGAAGGAATATTGTACATTAACGTGTGCAGCTGGAAACGTGTACCAGCGCCCACCTCTTACAGTGATCCTGTTCCTGTGTGTGGAGGAGGAATGGAGACAGTGACTGACGAGAACGGTACAAAAACTTCATCTCAACCTCAAAGAAGAAGTTCACTACCAGAATGAAAATTTCCTGATATTTTACTCACCCCCATGTCATCCAAGATGTTCATGTCTTTCTTTCTTCAGTCGAAAAGAAATGAATGTTTTTGAGGAAAACATTCTAGTTTTTTTTTTTTCCATATAGTGGAATTCAGCAGGTTGAAGGTCCAAATTGCAGTTTCAGAGCAGCTTCAAAGGGCTCTACACCATCCCAGCCGAGGAATAAGGGTCTTATCTAGTGAAACAATAGGCTATTTTCTAAGAAACATACAGATTTATGTACTTTTTAATCACAAATGCTTGTCTTGCATTAGCTCAACCTCAGGCATTATGTAATCACACATGTATGACGTAGGTGGAGGTACCGACTCAGTGTTTACAAAGCGAACATGCAAAAAAAAAAAGTCAAACGCCCTTTACAAAAAAAGGTAAAACAATGACGTTAGATGATTTTAAAGATGGAGGAAAAAATTAGATGGAGTTACCTACTCGCCCTAGCCCTACTTTTTTCAAGGAGAAGTTTACTTTCGGGACAAAAATTTACAGGTAATTTACTCACCCCATTGTCATCCAAGATGTTCATGTCTTTCTTTTTTCAATCGATAAGAAATTATGTTTTTTTTTAAAGAAAACATTTCAGAAATCTCCACATAGTGGACTTTAATGGTGCCCCCAAGTTTGAACTTCCAAAATGTAGTTTAAAAGGCGTCAGATGGCTCTAAATGATCCCAGCCTAGGAAGAAGGGTCTTATCTAATATATAATATAATATAATATATAATTTTGAAACAAATTGAGAATTTATATACTTTTTATTCTCAAATGATCATCTTGTCTAGCTCTGTGATGTACATGCGTAGTCTGTGTAATCCGGGTCAATACAGTTAGGGTATGTCGAAAAACTACCATCTCATTTTCTTCTTCAACTTCAAAATTGTCCTACAACGCTGTTTTACCTTTTTTGTAAAGGGTGTTTGCTTTGCATGTTTACTTTGTAAACACTGGGTACTTCTGCAGCGATGTAGGATGATTTTGAAGTAGGGGAAGAAAACAAGATGGGGAGTTTCACGACATACCCTTTCTTAAACCGGAAAAAACGCAGATAGTTCACGCAGACCTTTGACTGAAGACAGAAAGACGTGAACATCGTGGATGACATGGAGATGAGTAAATTATCAGGAAATTTTCGTTCTGGAAGTGAACTGCTCCTTTAAGTATTAAAATTCAGTGCTTTCAAAACATTTTCTTTGTGACCAAAACACTCACTTTTTAGATGGCATTTCTTATATTATGCATTGGTTCATAGTCTTATATTCCAGTCCAAGTAACTCACCAACTTTCTCCTTGATTAACTTCTTTTCTCCTTAGACTTGATTCTTAAACACGTTATATTGAGACAATCTGATCTCCTATGTGTTTTACAGAGCAATACAGTGTTGTTGATGTGGCCTTCAACCCTAAAGTTCTGCAGATGACAGAGAACGACAAACATGAGAAAGAGAAGCTTCACCTACTTGCTCTGAACTTCATCCAGCAGCAGCATGATCTGAATCTGTCCCAGCACTACAAACTCACTGGAGACAAAATCAAAGGCAGCATTCCGGATATGAAGCAGCGTCTCATGTCACCACAGACGTGCAAATCTTCTGCTAAAAACCCACAATCTGAACCAGGTAAAATGTATACTTTTGAAACTTGGAGACAGTTTGAGCTTCATCTATTATATTGCAGTGCAATATTGAGTGATTACACCTCTCTTTGTGTAGCCCCATCACTCCTGCAGCAGATATCTTCACTGCGGCTGGCTGACAATAATGAGGACTCAACCATCCAACTGAGCATGGAGCAGGAGAAGAAACCAGCCCGACCAGGTCTCATTGAGGTGATTTCCAGCACAGAATCAGACCAATCTCAGCCACAACAGCCCAAGCATCATATCACAGTCTGTCCGGATGGCAGCAGCTCATCTCGGATTCTGCAGCTGAGAGTTGAGCTTCCTGGGGTGAGATCTGTGTCACAGTGCCAGCTCAGCATCTCTCAGGTTAGTGTTCCCAGTATTTTAAGTTTGTAGGCTTTTGCACAATATTCTATTTTTTTTTCTGTTATCCCGTTGGAGCTACATTGAATTATCCAAAGTTTCTGGTTTAACCTCTGCACAAGCCTTATATTGTGCATATTTTTGAAGATTTTTGTTTGTGTTGTGGACTCAATAAGGGGTTGGTTTTTATTATTTAGGATGATATTCTCCTGGAAGTAGAAGACCTTTATTATCTTCATCTTCAGTTTCCTGAGTTGGTCAAGGAGGAGACATGCACTGCAACATTTAATAAGAAGAAACAAATTCTAAATGTTACAGTAACTGTGTTATGAGGACATTTAACTCTTATTTATCCAGAAACTGAGAATATAAACACTATAATTGTATTACCGACTGTTGTCTCCAAGATCATTAGTCACGCAATGAAAATCACGGTAACATCAACTATTACATGCATAGTTTTTGAACTCAACAGGTATATTTTATTCACAGACAAACATCTGTTCTGAAAATTATAAGACCATTATAGAAATTAAGGGATGCACCAAAATAAATTACTTGATATTCCAGTCATTATTTGCATATCATTATTGTTTAAATAGTTTAAAAATAGAACACTATAAACTAAAATCTCTCATTTGAATTTAGATATCACAACATTGTAAAGTATAGTATAAAAATTGGATTTTAATTTTTAGCTTTGCTGAAGCAAATGTGAGTATGGAAAATGAGTATAAACTAAATTCAAAAATTAAATATAGCTGCAAGCAGCAATAAAGGGGCCAAGCGCAAAGAAAGCAAGATAAGTCATGTCAGAATGTCTGGCAGCATTAGACCACCTGCATCAATGAGCAATTAAAGACGTATTGGTGATTTTAAGTAAAATGGCTGAAAAATCAAATACAGTCACAATTAATATGATTGAAAGATTTATCACTGTTGACCAGTAGGTCTGTGTGAGGTGACAATGGCACAAAAAAAGTTTGGTGTCAATATGTCAAAGCTTTGCAGAGATACAGCCTCAGAGTCATTTTGGCATCATTCCTCATATTTGTTGCGGCACTGTACAAATACAGTTTTGTCTATCGACATGGAATCCATAACTTTTAGTCACCACAGTCTGAAGGTGATCTGACTCGATTTTGGTTAAAATCGGACGAACAGTCTAGGACGAGTTTGAAAAATTAAGTTTTCAACGTAAATCAAAATGGCGGACAGGAAATTCGGCCAGCTATGGCATAATTCATGTATGTTGTTGGCATGACACAAGGAATATTTTTATACCAGTTTCATTACAATAGGCTAATGCAATCAAAAGGTATTAGCATTTTTGGAAATTTCATAATTAATGGATAATGAATGGTTCATCACTCTTGACCAATAGGTGGCGCTGTTGCCAAATTGATGTGGTTTGAGTGTGAGGTGACAATGGCACATACAAAGTTTGGTGTCAATAATATGTCAAAGCTTTGCAGAGATACAGCCTCAGATGCAGTTTGTCATCTTTCCAGCAAATTCATTGATGGGTTAAACTAAAACCGTTTCGTATATAAACACGAAATCCATAACTTTTTGCCAGTATGGTCTGAAGATGATCCGTGTCAAATTTGGTGATAATCAGACGAACAGTTTAGGTGAAGGAGGAGTTTGAAAAAGTAGGTTTTCAACATTAATCAAAATGGCAGACAGGAAGTACAGACAATTTTGGCATTATTGGTATCAGTGTTCTCGGCATGACCCAAGGAATCTACTGAGATCACTTTACAATAGGCCAATGTGGTTAAATATTATTAGCATTTTTTAAAATTTCTTTATAACTGCCCCCAGACTTTTTGAGTACTGTCAGGGCATGGTGCCAAAGACACAAACCGAGTTTCGTAGCAACTCGTTTTGGGATTACTGACCAAAGCATTTAGAAGCTATAAGCCAAAAATAGCCATTTTTCATATCTCCTGACCACTAGGTGGCACAGTGCTGAAATGGTAGCCTCAGATCATGCTTGTTATAACACACACAAAGTTTGATCTCAATACGCCTAACCGTTGCGGAGATATAGCCTCACATCCATTTTTGCGAGGTTTTCGTAGAATTCGTTCACGTGTTATTCGAGAACGGTTTGACTAATCAACTTGAATTCCATAAGTTTTTGCCAGCATGGTCCGAAGATGATCTGAGCCAATTTTGGTCAAAATCAGACAAACCGTCTACGACGAGTTTGAAAAAGTAGGTTTTTTCGAACAATTAAAAATAGCGAAAAAACTAAACCTCATGATTTTTACATTTTGGACTTCATTTGACTCGGCACGAAGGATTCAGAAGAATAATGGATTTTCCTTCTATGCCTTAGCATAAACATGAGTAACGAATACTAAATATCCATATAAATTAAATATCCAATACCGAAAAATGACAAAAACTCTCTAATATCAGCAGATGACCAATATGAGACACAAAACCAATTGAATACACAAAAAAAAGTTTCCATCTGTGCACAGAAAGCTTTAATAAAAGTTGGACAAGTGTCAACTGCATTTGCATGTACAACACAGATACCAAACACAACGAACAGACATGCAAACTTGATAGGAAAAGTACAATCATTTTCAAAAGGAATTTTTCAATATGTTCAAATGTTACAAATTTGTACAAACAAAGTGGTCCCTGCTTTTACCACCCCTTATTTTCAAAGGATAGTCAGGAAAGGTTAACATACGTTTTAGTGAAAAATATATTACCATGAATGTGCGGACATTCTCGATGATATGTTTTCTTAAAATGGCTCTTTTTTTTCTGGCAGGACAATACATGCACACAATGTGTGATATGCTTGTCACAGTTTGGCAACTAACGCAACATGTTTATTATTTGTCACTGCACAAGACACATACTGTTTTAAATAATTTTTTCATGGTCACTTATCACAATGGAATTGCTGAAACACTTGCTGGAAAACAAAATGTAACAACCTCAGCACACTAAAAAACATTTTAATCAGTATTTAGCTGTAAGCCATTTTTTAAATAATATTAAAAATTCATTCTTTCTTTCTTCAAAATGCATATACACTATTTTACAAACGCTTGGCTGCTGTAATGATGTAGTGAACTGGTTTAGTTAGAGATTCACAGTTAGGACAGGACAAAGGCTTCAGAGTTGCAGGGATGAGGTATATGTAGGGTAAACATACATTCTGAATAGATTGAAACCCTCATGCTCTATCTTCCCTCTCCATGATCCTCTTCCACCCATGCGACGATCTTCCCTTCCCATCCAGGAATAACAGCATCGTCCTGAAACACCTAAAAGACGGCACACGTTTAAAGAAAAACATTGAGCAATTGCTACTGATATGTTTGGAATATTAAACTATTCCTGGTTGTTATGATTTTCACCTCTTCCTTCACTGTTCCAAACTCTGGATCCAGTGATTTGAAGTGATATCTGAAACTGCCATGTCTGTCCACAGCCGCCTTGAAGTCCTGCAGTGTGACCTCCCCCAGCCTATTAATAAATAGTTCAAATTTAGATAATGAGACTTGTAGATTGAATGTCTATACGATGATGCAATGATGTCATTGTTGCTGTCACCTCTTAGGGATGTTGACTAGGAAAGGTGTGAGTGAGCGATCTGTGTAGTAGAGTACTTTGGTTGAGGCTGCTGCACTGAGAACAGGGCTACTGTGAGAATGAGCTATCTCTGGAAAAAAGAGAAAATAATAGAAAAGTCATGGAAATTGCTAAAGAGAATATTAATATATTTTTCCTACTTAAGCCTTGCTTAAATATTTTATTTCTTAGATATTGTTCTTGTGTAGAGAAAAGGTCCTTGTTATGTTTGTCAGCAAATCGTTCTTTTGAGTCAATGAATAGTTTTACAGATAGAGCTGAATAATTTGGTTTGAGAAAGGTTGTAGAAAAGCAATTTATTGGTTTAAAAAGTGGAAACCTGCAGGAATTTCTTGCAGAATAATGTTAAAGTGACCTACTTGAGCTTGATGGCCACGATTCCCGGTCTGTGTGATTGGCTTTTCGTCCAGGAGACCTGGTTGAACCCTGTGGTGGTACAAAAGTTTGTAAAGTTAGGATAAAATGCAAATTTAAGTGGATGATGGTGCGAGGACCCTATTGGAATTGCTCAGTTTCTTCTCCAAAATGAATCACTAAACATGTGCGAAACCTCACAAAATTGCACACACGCCAAAAGTGGTGAAAACTGACATCTGAAATGGGTTTCAGAAGTGGGTGTGGCAAAATGGCTTGATAGCACCACCTACAAAATTTCAACAAAGTGCCCCCCGAGCTATGTTTTACATACATGCACGAAATTCGGTAGACACACTAATACCTACAAAAAAGTCCCCTGGTACGAAGTCGAAACCCAACATGAAGTCTGTTATTTTGAATTTTCTTGACAAGTTTTCAGACGTTGTATTCAAACAAACTCCTCCTAGAGATTTAAACAGATCAACACCAAATTTGGTCAGACTACACCCGTTCGATAAGAGTCCTGGCACAAACACATCTAAAGGCCAGTATTCTGTTATAATCATAGTGCCACCTGCTGGCAACAGGAAATGGCTTGTTTTACACTAATTTAAACTTGCAATGTCCAATCTGCACTAGACTTCACATGTTTGGTAAGAGTTCTGGCCTGAAGATATCCAATAGGCCAATATTCAGTTATAATCATAGCGCCACCTGTTGGCAACATTATATGTCATGTTTTACACTAACTCTAGACTCTAGTCTTCAGACTGACGGCAGAAGGTCTGGGAACTTTGGCCACTTTGAATGGCCAAGGCCCGCCCAAGAGGCCATATGACTGACAGGTAAAGCAACCAATCACGTTTCGTTTTGAGCCGCGTCATCTTTAGGGGAGTGGTAATGTCGCCACAATAACAGACCGGTGTGTAAAACTCTCTGACATGTTGTAAAGATTCTATACCGCGAACTTTACATTTTTCACATACTTTTGAAAATCCAGCGTTTAGTTCATCCTGATAAGCGCTCGTTGTCGCAGTTTTAAACAAGGCGGCTTTCTTCTTGGTCTTGGTGCCATGGCATTTTTGTTAGGCGGAATGTTAAAGAACACGACACACGTCTCCCGGAAATCCTGTATAATCTAAGCCAATCCGGTGACGAATTCAAAACCCCTGAAGTGTTTCCAGATAAGTGTGCCATATGCATCAGACGTAAAGCCATCGTTCCATGAGCATGACGTCTGAGACTACACTAACTCAAACATACCATGTTCAATCTGCACCAAACGTCATATGTTTGACTAAGGTCCTGGCTTGAAGACATCATCTACATGCCAATATTTAGTTATAGTCATAGAGCCACCAGCTGGCAGCAGGAAGTTTGCCACATATAAATGACTTTGAAATATTCCTCCTATATTTACCACTTTAAAGCTGCATTGCTCACCGTTCGCTGGTGGTTCGGGTGGTGACCCCAGGTGCAAGGGCCCATTTTAATGCTGCTTGCAGCTTTAATTAGAAATGATATTATGTATAAAGAACATGAGAATAAATCTTCTCAGATACCAATGATAACAAGAGCTCAGCATCCACTATCTTCTCTCTCAGAATACTCTTCTTTGGTGTTTGTTTACACTGATTTTCAAAACGGCGTAATCGACCAACAATGCTTTATCGCATCACTTTGAGTGTTAAACGGTCTTTAGACCTTTGAAAAGAGTAAGGGTATAGGGGACCATAAACTGTTCTGCATCATCTTGCCAAGCCAATTAGGGTTTAACAAATTTAACCAGTGCAAAGAATCATGGGTACAAAGTATTCATCAGTTCGAAGTCCCTTCGAAATCCTTCATTCCAAA
This sequence comes from Cirrhinus mrigala, assembly GCA_036247105.1. NCBI lineage: Eukaryota > Metazoa > Chordata > Actinopteri > Cypriniformes > Cyprinidae > Cirrhinus > Cirrhinus mrigala. The sequence continues at coordinate 14,977,221 of CM070021.1, forward strand.
TGGCCCTTTGAAGTGGCTAGTTTAGAGCACTTCAGTCTAGAATGACCCTTCAATATGTCAGCCTTGATTGTTCTCACTCCCAAGTGCCCTTGGGAGGTGAATCTATCCTGATTGGAAAGCTGCAACAGTCACTGTTTCTAAAACACACACTTAGGACTGCATATGTGCATTGTCTGGTCCAGCCTGCAATACCAACTTTTTTAATGCTATTTAAAGGAGAAGTCTACTTCCAGAACAACAATTTACAAACAATTTCATCACCCCCTTGTCATCCAAGATGTTCATGTCTTTCTGTCTTCAGTCGTAAAGAAATTATGGTTTTTGAGGAAAGCATTTTAGGATTTTTCTCCAATAATGGACTTCATTGGTGCCCCGATTTTGAACTTCCAAAATGTTTAAATGCAGCTTCAAAGGGCTCTAAACAATCCCAGCTGAGGAAGAAGGGTCTTATCTAGTGAAACGATCTGTCATTTTTTTCGAAAAATAAAAATGTGTATACTTTTTAAGCACAAAAGCTCGTGTAGCACAGGCTATGGGATGCGCGTCCACGATGCTACGAATTAGTGAAGGGTCGTTTTGAACGAATCTTTAATGTGACTCGGGATCAACGAGTCGTCTCGAGGAGTGATTCGTTCATTCGCGTATGCGCAACATCCTATTAGGTTCTGTGCTGGAATTAGTTCACCTGTTTCGAGTCTTCGGTTTTTTGAGTCATTCGTTCATCTTATGGGGCTGTTATGTGATGAATGAACGACTCGAACCTGAAAACTTGTCCGATAAGAGGTAAGGTGAGCTAATCATAGACTCAAGGCCCAGGTAAACACTGAATTAATCTTTTCTGTTTCTTATAGCATTATCGTTTTGTCTTGTTTGTAGTGTGATCAACGTTTGTGTAAGCAGTAGATGTGTTAGGGAAGTAACACGTAACATTTTAATTATATTTTGCTAAAATGAATGAAATGACTCGAAAAAAGATTAGTTTATTTTGCTGAACGAGACTCAAAGGTCTGAGTCGGTAAAATGATCCGAACTTCCCATCACTATTACAAACCACGTCTAAGTTCATCGTCTGTGTATTCCGACTCAAAAAAGTAGAGTATGGAAAAAAACTCCATCTTATTTTCTCCTACAACTTCAGAATCGTCCGACATCGTTGTACCTTTTTGTTTGTAAAAAGCGTTTGACTTAGCGTTTGTCTGTAGTTCCGCATACGTTCCGCATGACCTTTCGACGTGATTCAATAGTACGTAGTGTCGTGAACGTGCATCCCAGAGCCTGTGCTACACAAGCTTTTGTGCTTAAAAAGTATACAAATTTTTATTTTTTAGAAAAAAAAATGACAGATCGTTTCACTAGATAAGACCCTTCTTCCTCGGCTGGGATCGTTTAGAGCCCTTTGAAGCTGCATTTAAACTACATTTTGAAAGTTCAAAATCGGGGCACCAATGAAGTCTATTATATGGAGAAAAATCCTGAAATACTTTCCTCAAAAAACATAATTTCTTCACGACTGAAGACAGAAAGACATGAACATCTTGGATGACTTTTGTAAATTATTTGTGAATTGTTCTTCTGGAAGTGGACTTCTCCTTTAAGCAACATTTAACAAAATGAAAGAAAATATATGTTACTACTTTAATTTCATAGCGACTTTCAGAATTGGATGTAGGTAAAGGCTGGCCTTGCCTTTCTCTCCTGCCTTTTCTTGTTCTCTGTGGTGTGAAGGCGGTCCACCAGACTGGCCACACCCTGCTCCAGTGTGTCCAGCGTGTGGTGCTGCGGGTCATGACCACTAAAACTGTCCCTCAGACTGCGGAGAGCATCGCGCACCAGCTGTAGCTCATCTCCCTGATGCGCACATTCAACCAAAGAACAAACAATTCCTCCATTTATTAGAAATTAAGCAAATTCTTTTTAAAATGAAGAATGGCATGACTCACCATTCTGTGTTGGAAAACAACAGAGGATGTGTCCATCATGTGACTGTAGCCGTTATTCTCACAGCCTGACAACTGGAGCAAACAATTTTGTATTGTTAATGTACAACACTACAGATTTACTAAGTCACTTATGGTTATACCTTAAAGTAATCCACATTTTATGGGAATGTCTAAAAAAAAGCTAATAAAGCTGACTGTCCTAATGTATTAATAAAGCTAATACATTAGGACAGTCAGGAGATGCATGGTGTGGTATGGCTCCTTGTAGTTTAATAAATTACAGCTACAGAGAGTTTTTGTACAATATACAATATACAAAAAATGTTAATAGGACATACAAATATTACATAAATAAGCCCCATTTTGCTTTAGTTGTTCATTCAGTTACCCTATGATAGCTTTCACTTATCCTGCGCAGTGCATCATCCAGTTTTGCTTGCTGCTGCTGAAGAAGTCTGTCCTTCTGCCCAAGTTCTTTCTACAAAGACAAATGCACGTGAGAGAAAAAGTATCTTCATGAATGTTCTGTAGACCAGTGGGTTGCCAAAAAACTGCAGCAAAACCAGAAGGGAAATAATGTATCTAAGTAATGAAAGCACTAAAGATGATTAAAGAACACAGAATGGATTCCAGAATACTAAGCATTATTAGGATGAATTTGCCTACTTTGTATTCACTCAGCAATCTGTTTCGTTCGCTCAGCTTCCTTTCTAGTTCCACCTAAAAAACAAACAAACAAACAAAAAAAGAATTCTGAATAAACCTTTATGGGCCATTCTACAGAAAATAGAAGAAGTGTCTTTTTCCCAAAAAAACTGTATGCAAATAAAAATACAAAGATTATTTCAATATCATGTTCATAAATTCAAATTTTACGGTTAGGGTTCAAGACAGCTATCTCCCTGTAGAAAGTACACAATAAATGATGGCTGGGTGATAATTTGATAACGACAATTATCGCAATATACTCTTCCTCGATAAAACGATATGAAGAGTTCGATAAATGTTCGATATAATTTTTATGTGCCAAAAGCGGGAGGAAACAGCGCGACTCATTTGAATCGCGCCACACGGATCGTTTATCCTCGGACCAAAGTGCAAACTGCCGCGCTGCGCGAGTTCGCTGGAGAAGATGCATTTATTTTCTCGATGCGGCGCGGACGCGCCTAGAAAAACCGAGCGCGTCGAGACCGCGTCACTTCCGTTATGAGCGCAGCTGCTGCGCGCCTACATTTGAAATAACGAACTTCAGCGCGCAAAAGACGCGATATGTGAACGGCTCCGTCACACGAGCACTAAACAGCGCTGTGAGATCCAGTGTTAAACACTTGATAAACACGAATGACTGTGTGATTCAAACTAGTTTAAAGCTGTGTGCAACGAGACAGTCAGAAGGCTTTTCAATCTACATCCGTGGATTTACTGTAGTAACGCTCACTGCACCATGGTATTGTGGCAGCAATGTGGGATATTCACAATAAATTTTATTACAGTATTTGTGTTTAAGCCATAGCATGTGTGCATTTATACTGAATGTTTTTAGACTACCGTTTTTCATACAAATAGGCTACCTATAAATCCATGTAGTTACATTTTACCATGGTATTAAGGTACCATTATGTGTGGTTTTAACTGTGTTTATCATGATTTAAAATGTATGCTTGCTACTATGGGAGACCAATGCTGGGTCAGAATAAATGTAACCATATAAAACTGAGGTTGCTACAATTTTTACAGATGTTACTGACTGATAATGAACAAAAAAGTACCTCTGCATCCTCAAGCTACTATCAAATGTGCATTTCTAAGAGACAAAAAAGTGATATTATTATTATCATTATCATTATCAGACAACCCAAAGCTGTTTCTTGATTTGAAACAATATGACTCATTGGAACGTGCAGAAATTAATTTTTCTATTTAGATATTTATTTTGTTAAGGAAAATTAATGGTCTGGTTTCTACAACTTTCACTTTGGAGGAAAAATCTGACTTTAAACTTGAAAGAAATAAAGATTTGACATTTATCGTGATAATTATCGATATCGACTGATATGAAAAAAATTATCGTGATCATTTTTTTGCCCATATCGCCCAGCCCTAATTAAGCGTACTAATATCTAAAATATTATTGTGGGTTTTAATAGATAATAGAAGGATCTTAGTAAACAACTAAGATTTGAATACTAAAATGCTTTTTAGATGTGTTTTTGGTTGTGGGACAGCAGTTTATTTAATTTAATTTTACAAAATTAATTAGTGTTGATGTCAGACTCACATTCTGTCCCTCCAGCTCCTCTCTGGCCATGCTGGATCTGAGCAGCTCCTGTTTGAGCTGCAGCACTGAGTCTTCCTGCACAGACATTCTCTGCTGCAAGGCATCCTGGGTAGACAGATGGACACAGGAACAAACCTTAATTATCCCAAATGGCAACAAAACTGGTGTACACTGCAAAAGCTAATATTGGAATGAAAGAAATGGATATGTAGCCACAATTTTAATATAATAATAGAAATGAATACAATGATTACATTTTTATTCCATTTTGTATATTATATACAAACACATACACACATTTTATATATAAACACATACTACACTCATTTTTATGTGGTCTCACCTTAATAGCCTGCAGATTACGTGCCTCCTGCTTGTATCTTAACAGTTCTCTCTGCAAAAAAAAAAAACACATTACAACACTCATTAAGTACTCAAACTGCGATATATTTATGTATTTTAAAATAATAATAATTACCTTGAGATCTAAAGACTCTTCCATACTCTGGTCCAGACGGCTGCGGATTAAAATCTTCAGTAGCAGGATAAAACGAATATGTCATTACCATAACAGACTGGATAAATGAGACATACACAGCTTCTCACATTATTTCTAGGAAAGCACAGAAAAGCAGAATAATAGATTACCAGCTGCTGTTCTGAGCTAGTACTGTCTCCAAAGCTCAGAGTAGATGTCTGCTCATCCTCAGGCAGAGACCCATGCAGCAGTAAGGCCTGAATGAAGATGTGTACAGCAAGCATGAGGTTTCTAAAGCCCTGAGGTACTGGGAGTAAAACTAGACCGCGCGCTGTGAACATTTGCTGTTGAACCAACAGTTGTTGTTTAAACAACAGACATCATATGATCAGCCTCGGATGCTGTTTGATGTTTAAAATAAGTAGCTTCCCTTATTAATCAGTCTCTTTACATGTTTTTATATCTCTTCTCTTTGTTGTATTAGAGATGTAAAGATGGCTTTTATAATAATGTTGATAACCGGCAAATAAAGGAAGGTTTAGGAAACACCCATATTCGAATGTGTATGAATATCTTACCTGAAGCCTTGTCACCATTTTCCTGGTCTCCTGCATCTCCTTCTCCAGCTGTTCCTGCTGGGCACATAGCTGTTCCTCCCATGTGCTGCTTTCCTCTTTCCCAGCATGCTCTGGGCCAGGAGATGGCTCAGTGGCTGAGGATTTCACTACATCCTCTTCAGAGGAAACAAATACAACAACATATAAGAAATGTATAGAAAGAGTATATGGTCAAGTAGCAAAAACATCCTACCTAGGCTTTGTGGTTGCTCCGTGTGGTTTCCCACTAGCTCTCCTGAATCTTCAGATTTGGCAATAATATACTCTTCCTTGGGTGTGTGTGCTGGACTGGATGAACTGAGACTGGAAAAATGTTGCAGAGAATCAGTGAAGAACATTTATATGGTCCTTATTTATCAGTCATATGTAACCACCTGGAGTAGAAATTTGATGACATTGAAAGTCTGTAGCTGAACTAAAAAGAACTAATAGGGAGATTCCAGTTACAATAGTCATGTCACCATTCTCATCCAGGTTTTCAGTTTCAAACCACACTAACACAGTTCCATAGCATTCCTAAGCCACATGTCATTCATCTGTTTTCAGTACAGACGAAATGAGAGACTCTATCCGCAACACCCCAAGCTGTTCCTCTGGCATGGGAATGTGATATTGAAATTGAGATAATTCTAACAAAGAAATGAAGACAGAATGAAGTCTGTCGCATAGAATAAGACACAGCAGCTCTTTCAGTTCAGTCTTGTTTGCAAAAATTGATAATGACATTTTGATAAGGACTATTAACCGGGATTACATCTTCTTGATTAAGCTTTTGAAAATGACTACATAAAGGGATGTGTACGCAGGCATGAAATTACAGCAGAATGCTGCTCCGAGGGCTGTCATCTTACTGAACGTTGATTATTTATACAAAGAGGAGCATGTTGATTTATAGTAAACCGGGCCAGATATAAAACTAAATCTGAATGGCTCATCTAAATCCATTCATATTGCACTGTACTTTATATTCACTCTATAGTATGGACAGTTTGTAAATTTTATGGGTCTGGCTGCAGTCTTATCCTCATCCAGCTCGTTTTGCTGCTTGATATTGCAAATTGGTGTGTTTTAGTTACCATATTATTTTAATGTATCATCTTAATTATGAACACACTGGTTTGTAGTGCAACAGTTTTACCATTTACTGTACGTTGTTATTCTTCTCGTTATTTCCCTATAGTGGTTAATGAACTGGAAGTCACCCCCACATCTGTGTTGAAGAAAAAGGTGGATTCACTGGATTTGTTTCATAACCTGTTTTATTTTGTTCTAAGCTGTGGGAGGGAAAAAGAAGCAGTTTTGGTAACTCTTTCTACGGCTTACGTGATTTTGTCAGTTTGTGGTGTTACGTTATTGTCTTTGTGAGTGAATTATTGAATCATTCACTCAACTGTTTCATTCAAAACACTGATTTGTTTAGGAACAAATTGCTGAATGTCTTTATTAGTGCATCACTGAACTATTCTCTCAACTGCTCTGTTGAACACTAATTTATTTAGCAAGGCCGGTATTGTGGGTTTTGCTCAAAGACGTAACGTTGTTGGAGCTATTTTCATTCTTGGAGCAAAAATAGATGAAGTAACTGCCAATATATTGCATTTAAACAGGGCTGTCAGTTTAACACGTTAATTAATTAGTTATTAAAAATAACGTGATTAAAATATTTAACGCAGTTAACGCGCTGGCCCCACCCCAAAACCTGTACATCATCTTACATTTCATACAGTTGACTGCTGACAAATGTGATGCAGGACAACAACTCCATAAATGCAGTTATGCACATTGTGTCACATATCACACAATATCACACGGGCTGCATGAGCGTTATGACACAAGTGCTGATTTTGTCCTGAACTATCACAAGCTTAAATGTGATTTTATACAACAGTTCAGTAAATAAGAAGTTGATATTGTGTTATTTTACACATAATATTATCTGTTTTTGCTCAATTTTGCAAAAAAACATATTACCTTTGAAGCAATAGCAGAATTGTTGTGCATCTCCAAACAAACACAGTGGTGTTTCGTTTCTAAATGAATCTGTGTTTTGAACGAATCGTGTGAACCAATGATTCAAAGGCCCATTCATAAAGAGAGCCATTTATTTAATTCCTGAATGAATCAGCTGTTTGAACAAATTGAATGAATGAATGAATGAATCAGAAAGACATTTACTGCCACCTGCTGGCAGATTTAGTTTCTTATTTAGAGTATCATTTCATAAAAAAAAAAATAAAATAAATTATGATAATAAAAATATTAAAGGGATAGTTCACCCAAAAAAAAATAAATTCTGTCATCATTTACTCACCCTCATGTCGTTTTAGACCTTTCTTTTGTGCAATATAAAAGAAGGTATTATAAAAGACTGCTGGTCTCAAATTACCTTTTATGCTAATACATTTTATGTTGAATTAAATAAAATATTTCTCTCTAAAGCTACAATTTGAAATGTCTACTTGATACGCCCTGAATAGACACCAAAATAGCTTTAAGTAATCTTTTGTGGGTATTTTCACAGTCAAATTTATTTTGCGATAAATTCGATTAATTAATTTTGTCCTGTCCTTTTTAAAAATGGTTAAAAATTCACTAAATGGTAAATGGTGTTCACACAGAACGTTTTTTATTGTTTTCCTACATGCACTAGATGGACACATTTGATCGTTGTGCCTGTGACTTGCGTGATTTGCTTCGTTGCACCTTTTTTATATTGCAATGCAAAAACATGTTTTGTGCAAATAACCTCTTAGCCATGCTGTTATAAACAACCTCACTTTTGCTTGTATGATATTACTTAAAGGGATAGTTCACCTAAAAATTAAAATTACTCCATGATTAACTCACACTCAAGCCATCCTAGGTGTATACGACTTTCTTCTTTCAGATGAATGCAATCAGAGTCATATAAAAAAATCTCCTGGTTCTTCCCAGCTTTATAATGGCAGTGGATGGCTGTTGAGATTTTGAAGTCCAATAAAGTGCAACAATCCATCATAAAAAGTACTCCATACGGCTCTGAAGTTAATAAAGGCCTTCTGAAGTGAAGGGTTTGTGTAAGAAAAATATCCATATTTACAACTTTATAAATAATCTCTAGCTTCTGCTAACTGTTGTATCCATGTTCACAAGTGAGAATATACTAGTCTCACGAGAACCAAGTTTTGCTTTCAGCAAAAGAAAACCAGTCTCCATTCGTCACTTGCGCATTCATCACCACATTCGCTCGTGTCTTACGGCATCCCCTGGATCGCCACTTTCTCATGAATGCGTGTACGATAGTTAGCGGAAGCTAGAGATTATGGTTTATAAAGTTTTAAATATGGATATTTTTCTAACACAAACACATTAATACACTTCAGAAGGCTTTTATTAACCCCTGGAGCCATGTGGAGCACTTTTAAGATGGATGGATGCACTTTATTGGGCTTCAAAATCTCACCACCCATTCACTTCCTTTATAAAGCTTGGAATAGCCACAACATTTTTTAATATAACTCTGATTGTATTTGTCTAAAAGAAGAAATTCATATACACCTAGAATGGCTTGAGGTTGAGTAAATCATGGGGTAATTTTCATTTTTGGGTGAACTATCTCTTTAAATATCCACTGCCATAACATTTATAACAGACCAAATAGCCTGTTTTATAATAGATGAATGAGTCTAACACAATAAAACATTTATAAGTGAGATCAAAGATTCTCCCAAGTCATTTACTCCACTCGTATGACATCATTATGATGTACTGTGTATCAAAACCCCATATAAATGTCAACACATCAATGGACCAAATAGTGGATTCATATATCTGAGCGTCTACAGAGCATCCAGATGGCATTGACCATATTGAACCCAGTGATTCCCAGTTGCTAGGTGATTCCACAATAGCCGGCAACACCCACACATCAATCTTATGGCCACAATTGAGACTTACATTTAGCAGAGGAGAACAGTGATGTCCCATCCAGTCTCACTCGTTACAGGTTATAATATTCATGTACAACCACATACAATAACACAATATTGCAGTCGAATAAGAAAAATGATGGAGAGTAGTATCAATCCAAAATGGAATGGAATGAAAGATGGACACAGGAAAGAAAAAACGAGAGAGGGAGCTGTGGAATTTCATTCATACCATTTCATTTGTTTGGCTCCCATGATGCTATTTGCCCTTTTAACCTCCCATTCTGATCCAGCCCAACCCGTAGGGTTCGAGGAAGCAGCAGTGTGTCATCAACATAGCAGACGGCACAGCGCCGGTCCAAAGGGTGTGCACATCAGAGACCCGCACACAAATCCGTGTCCACGTAGCTGCCAGTCTAGTCTGTTGGAGAAAACGATGGAGAGAGCAGATCTCAGTCCATGCGAATGTCTCGGTGTGAACCCAACCTGCTTGTTTGGACAGTGCTGCAAACCCAGATTAAATGGGTATTCCCACAGACTCAATGTTGAAAATCCCGATCAGAGGCAGCATGTGTTTCTATGATAAGAAGCATGAGGTAATCCTGTTTTCAGTTCAGAGCCACAACAGAGGAGAAAGGAGCTTTTGAATGGTCTCCCGTTCCCTTTCTTGAATCTCCACAGCGGCTCCTTTGACTCCTGTTTCTCATTCTCGCTGTTTTCGTGCCTCTCTCGAGGCAGTTTTAAGGTATTTTTCCTCTGCCCTTCTGTTTCTCTTCGCTCCACGTCTTCCCCCTCCCTTGTTCCTTTTTTTTTTTTTTCAGGAGTCAGACATGGTTCAGCCCGGCTCTGTTTACCCTCCCCTCCTCCATCTTCACCCCTCCCTTTCGCACAGAGCGGTGGGCTCCGGGATAGAGGGGGGTGGGTGGTTGTGGGCAGGATGAAAAAATGGGCGTCTCCAGTTAACCATGCCTCTGTGTGAAGATGACACACTTTAAATAACCAGCTCTATAAAACCAAAAACATGTAGGTTATGATTAGTGCTTGATTCACCATGTGAATTGCATCTTATCCTGCTGTATTATGTCGAAATGAGGGAGTGAATCTGTGTGTGAATGTGAAAGTCTGAGAGAAAAAGAGGATGTTGAGTATGACCACGTCAGCTTAAAATCAGAGAAAAATATTCTGTTCACCACACTGATTACTGAAATCATGATGTCAGACTATTAAAAATAATAACTATTTTGTTTTTCTATTTTTTTTTTTTTTTTTTTGTGGAATGACAGTAGTCAGATAAATAATGACTAGCTGTTTTGTTTTTTTATTTGCATTGCATTTTTATTCCAGTAATCAGTGGAGGATGTGGTAATAGAACTGTTTTACAAAAAAATTGTACACAGAAAATAATTGGTGTTCTCACTCAAATTGCTTGTAAATTTCAGAAATAAATAGAAAGAAAAGGCAAGTAACACTGTAGTAAATTTGAAAACTTAAAATTGGAAAACTGAAATAGTATTTTCTTATAAAATGTACTCCAGAAATCTTTGTTTGAGTCCCTCAATTGTCCTCAGTGTGAAAAGATGAATCTCAAAATCATACAGTCGCTGCTGGAAAGGGTTCAAATATGAAAAATATGGTGGAAAACTGAAGAATCTGCAGGACCTGAAGGATTTTTTCTGAAAAACAGTGCTTAGTTTAATTGTTCAGAACAATCAAGGGACTCATGAACAACCATCATGAACAACAAAAAAACAGTCGTAGATCATCCAGGTAACCATAAACTTTTTTAAGTGGGTTATTTTAATAATTTCAGCTATATATATATATTTTTTTCATCTTGTAAAAATCTTTTATGTAAAATATCTTACTCAGGACAGTACTAAATAAAAAATAACATGCATTTTGTATGATCTCTCTTATTTTGTTAAAATTATTCACATTTTCACAGATTCTGCAAGGGGTTCTTAAACTTTCGCTTGCCACTGTAAACTGTACTTTATCTAAAAATATTTTAATTTTGTTCATTCTTTTATATTTATTTTGCTTTTATGTGCTAATATTAATTGAGTGAGATGACATGGACCATTTGTACTTCTAAAAATGAATTTCCACACCACAATAGAAAGTGATCAGGCGAAGGCAAAAAGGTGATTTAAAAATATAGCAGCAGCTCAAGAAATAAATAGTAGCATTACAGAGATATACGCTTTCCTTTATACATTATATCTGTTTTTTAACCAAAAAATTAAAAGAAAAAGAAAAATTATCCATGGACATTTTATACATGAACAACCCATTTATCCCTGAATGGCTACATTCCCAGTTTGTGCAGAACACGATGATCATACTGGCAGTGGATTTGGAGGGAATTAGAAAAACCTATTACTGCAAGAGATTACTCAGATAGTCAAGGCCAGTGTTGGGAAAGCTACTGTGTATGTAAATGTAGCTTGGTAAAGCTACAAGCTACTTATAATTCAGAGAAACATGTCACAGTCAAACTGCAACCTGTTACTCATTTTTGTTCATTTTCTATCCACGTACATTTGAACTTCCCCAACTTGCCACTGCATTAGATACGTGTCATGATGAATTTGTACATAATGTATAAATGTACTGTATCTATGATCAACAAAGAATACATTGAAGTCATCTATGCATGATATAGTTTGTGCTATATAGTAGAAATACATGACTGCATACTGTACTACATATTATGCACTGTTAAAGGGATAGTTCATGCGTTGTGGTACTCTTGTGAACGCATGTCGAAGATTGACACGTAAGAGAAGAAATTGTTGAATAAAGTCGTTATTTGTGTTTTGTTTGCGCACAAAAAAGTATTGTCGTAGCTGCATAAAATTATGGTTGAACCACTGATGTCACATGGACTATTTTAACAATGTCCTTACTACCTTTCTGGGCCTTGAATATGTTAGTTACGTTGCTTTCTATTCAGGGTCAGAAAGCTCTCAAATTTCATCAAAAATATCTTAATTTGTGTTCTAAAGATGAACGAAGGTCTTACAGGTTTGGAACGACATGAGGGTGAGTAATTAATGACATTCCCATTCATTTGTCAGCAAAACCCACCTGAATGAGGATTTTGTGAAAACTACAGATCTTTTGCAGCAATTTTGTATCCCCACTCACATACACTCTGATCAAGCCAAGTGCATTATGGGTGTTGAAGTTTTCCTGCCTTTTTTTCACAGCCCTTTTCCCGTTTTCTCTGGTTTTATAGTACATTTAAATCATTGTGTTTCTACTGCATAGAAAGCTTAAGTTAAAATTCTGTGTGTGGAAATAATAAATAAAATGTTAAAATAATGTGTTCCCTAATCATTTTGTGGACAATATCCCCCCAACTTTTTTTTTTTGGGAGCTGTATGTACACTCTTAAAAATAAAGGTGCTAAACAATGCCATAGAAGAACATTTTTTTGTCTAAATGGTTCCATAAAGAATCTTAACATCAAAGTTTCTTTGTGGTGAAAGACGGTTCTTCAGATTATATAAAAGGTAAGAAAGAGATGGTTCTTTAAAGAACCTTTGACTGAATGGTTCTTTGTGGAACAAAAAATGGTTCTTCTATGGCATCACTGTAAAGAAACTATTAAAGCACCTTTATTTTTAAGAGTGTACACTCTAAAAAATGCTGCATTAAAAACAACCCAACTTGGGTTATTTGGCAACCCAGCGCTAGGTAAATATTGGACAGAACACATGCTGGGTGATTTTGACCCAGCTGGTTGGGTTAAATGTTTTTACCAAACATGCTGGGTTAGTTATTTATTTAGGTAAATTATTTGCTGGCTTTACATGGACTGGAACTTATAAAAAACACACACACAATTACTAGAGGCATTGGCAACAGCAATAATCAAAAGATAAACACTTATTATTAAGCAAGAGCACATGGACAAAATACAGTTTATTAGACAAATTGAATTTATTTGGGTGAATACAGCATAGGTTACAATATTACATACATTTAAATTTGTTCATCAAGCATTTTAGACATAAAAATGTAACATTTAAAAGTAGAATTTGAATTTTAGTGTATTCAACCGTTCTCTGTAATCGTTTTTTATTGAAATAGCGCTAATTTCCGTGCCGGTGTGTTGCAGAAATCTGAGCCGGTGAAGGGCTGCTGCTTGGCGGGTTAACTGCGAACTTCAGACCGCGTCCTCGCGTTTCACTCGTAGCTGAAAGATGCCGTGACTGACTCCAAAACCTGCCCATAAACAAACAGTACTGACATTAGAAAACATATTTTAATTAAGGACAGTAAGCCAAGTTTGTTTACCATTGCCCATCAGGACTGGATGGGCAGGCGAACTCGTGAAACACAGTAAAGAAGTGCACCAAATAGGCGGCGCTGAGAACCGCTCTTCTTGAAGAGGACTCAAAAAACCTGCGCTCTGACTGTAACTCGGCAGGTTGTTTCGTCAGAGACAGACTTTAATAATCCAGCGTTAAATGACCCGGCAGCTGAGTTACAGAAAAACTACCCAACACCTGGGTAAAAATATGAAAAATAACCCAATAAAATGACAAGCTGAACCCAGCATTTGGGTTAAGAAATTACCCAGCATTTTTTAGAGTGTAGGATATGTCCGCTCATCTGTTTTCAATGCAGCTAACCGCAGGCCGTTTCATTCATCTTTCCACTCATTAAACTATGACAGGTGAGTTACTGCAAAAACACGATCATTAATCGGAAAATACGTTAATTTGACTAGAAACACCAGAAATGTAAAACATCGCTTCAGTCAGGCGAAACTTCCGCGTCCAGGAAAAAAGGTGGATATTCAAAAACATTGTGATACACAGCAGTATTTAACTAGGTATTTAAGTATTTAACTATTTAAACAGAAATAAATAAAATACAACCATGTCTATAGTTTATGTATTTTACCAATAAACTTGAATGAAACAGCCACAGGCCTGACATCTGAAATTGTTTCCAGCCCCATTTCACGACACCTGTCTCTCTCAGGTGGGACGGCGGTGATTCTCTTGGCCTAGAGGGCTCATTTATCACGTCTGATTTACAGCGGATCACCAGTCTTGCTGATTCCTGCAGTCCTGTTCATTTTAGGGCATAATATTATCTTTCTGCCTGAGTTCTTCTCTGATAGCAACCAGGGGGGAGCAGATAGTATCTGGCTGTGTCCCGTTCAGGGCACGGGGCAGAATCCATCCTGGCACAAGAGTTTGTTGGGGATGTGGCCAGTTGACACGGAGGCTTCGCTCAGAACCATTCTAACTTAGCCAGGCAAATATTTTTCCAGGCTTGTGAGCAGAGGGGCATTAACACTATTCACAGCCCAGCGTTTGAGACTGTATGACCTAAGAGAGAGTGAAGGGTGATTAAATAGCTTTTTGTTTAAATGAGCCAGAGGGGAGGAGGGCAGCAAAAAACACTTTAGCTCATAACTGGAGACGAATCAAGCGGGTAGGTGGGTAGGTAGCTGACATAGGGTTTTCGGATGGGCCATAAATATAGGCCCACAGCAGAACATGCAACAGATCCGCTGTCAACTCTAGACGCTTCGCTGTGCTACAATGGAAATTTCTATCCAGCATCCCTGGTACCGCCGACCCTGGTTCCCAGGCTACTTCCCTTTTCGAATTTATGACCAGTATTTCGGAGAGCACCTACCCGACAGTGACCTTTTTTCACCTTTCTACATGTTTTACTATCGACCTTATTTCTGGCGGTTTCCAAACTGGTTGGACAGTGGCATGTCAGAGGTGAGTTCAACTTCTTATGTTAAAACAATCTAGACATTACCAAAAACACTTTACTACAAGATGCAATTTGTTAACATTAGGTAGAGCATCAGATATCATGATGAACTAACAATAAACAAAGTGCTTTTTAATTAATAAGTATATTGTTTTAAATGCTTATCATTTTTAATTCATGGTAGTTCATAATATTATTCAACTAATGTGAAAAAAAAAATGTATCAGTATGCACTGCCATTCAAAAGTTTGGCCAGTAAGATTTTTTTTTAATTAATATGTTTATCCAGCAAGGACATACTAAATTGATCAAAAGTGACAATAAAGACATTTACAATGTTACAAATTATTTATATTTCAAATAAATGCTGTTCATTTAAACTTTATATTCATCAAAGAATCCTGAGGGGAAAAAAATATATCACAGTTTCCCTTAGAATATTAAGCAGCACCAATGTTTTCAACATTGATAATAATAATAAATGTTTCTTTAGCAGCAAATCAGGATATTATAATGATTTCTGAAGGATCATGTGACAATAAAGACTGGAGAAATGGCTGGTGAAAATTCAGCATTGCCATCACAAGAATAAATGACATTTTACAATATATTAAAATATAAAACAGTTGTTTTAAATTTTAAAAATATTTAACAATATTAGTGTTCTACTGTATTTTGGATTAAATAAATACAGCCTTGATAAGCATAAGAGCCTCTTTTAAAATCATTTTAAAAAATTGTAACCTCAAATAAGCCAATCACAATGTGTTTTTAGAGATTTTGCACTATTTAGTTTGCCATTTTCTCCTGCACAGATGAAAATGGATAGAGATCGCTTTGTAATCAACCTGGATGTGAAGCACTTCTCTCCAGAGGAACTGAAGGTCAAGTTCAATGATGATTTTGTTGAGATTCATGGGAAACATGATGAACGGCAGGTAACAAAACCCATTTTCAAAGTCACCTTCACTTTATTTACCATTTTGAACTTAACTATTGTTTTGTGTGTGTGTGTGTGTGTGTGTGTGTGTGTTTGCAATATTGTGTAAAAATCAAGGTTGGAAATCAAATATTTAAGATTGGGTGAACAAAAAAATAACATATTAAAAAAGAATGCAGCTTGTCTTCAGTTCGTTAGTTTCAATTTAACTCAATTGGCCAAACCTGTAGGAAGTTGAGTTGGAATGACAGCCCTGCTGAAAACAACAACAACAGCAACAACAACAAAAAAAAAAACAATAGAAACCATCACAGAAATTCTAATGGTTTCCACTACAAATACCATTACAAACCATTAAAAATGCTTTTCTGTAGTGTGTTTTGGGACATATTCCACTAGAATTTAGTGGTTTTGACGAGCCACCAATAGAAGGCGACCAATTAACAGTTGAGACCAACAGGCACCATTACAGTTTCCATTAAAACCACACTGTAAAAAATAAAAAACACAATTTGTTGAGTCAGCCTAAAATAATTTGTTACCCTGCTGCCTAAAAATTTCAAGTTCAGTCAACTAAAATATGTTTAGTCAACTTGAAATATTAAGTTGTACTAAGTAACAACTTAGATATTTGTGTTTGCTAAACTTAACAGATGGGTAAGTAACCCAACTGCCTTAAAATTTTAAGTTGATTCAGCTCAGATATCCAAGTTGTCACTTAGTATAATTTAACATTTCAAGCTGAATAAACTTTTTGGAGTTGACTGAACTTAAAATTTTAAGGCAGCCAGGTTACAAATTATTTTAAATTGACTCAACAAATTGTTTTTTACAGTGCAGTACAATTCCATTAAAAACAGTAAAACTATTACAAATTCTATGATGGTTTCAATTGGTTCTGTCTGTGAAAGCCTTTAAAAACCTTCAAATATCAAGACTTTCAACATTCCATGTTTAAAGTTGACATCATTTTTCTTATCATAATTTTTTTTCTACTTAGTAATTCTAGCAAACTCAAGAAAACATTCTCAACTGAATGCTAAATGGCGCATAACACTGATAGACATTGTGTTATGATCAACACGTTCTCACCCTCTGCATCTGATTTCGTTTTGCCTCGGAAGACTTAATATTAATACTTTTTGAATAAATTGTGACTGTACAGTATTTGTTTCTGCCTGTTACATCTTGTGTTTTATATTGACAAATGGTTAGTATTAAGGGGTAAGAGTTGGGTTACGTGCTCAAAAATGTGTAAGTGTAATGTAAATACAATTGTTGTATAACTGTTTACATTGAAAAATCACACCTTAACATATATGCAATAATGGCAAATTATTACCCAATATAATTACCCAAATACCCAAGCTTAATCATGATGATAAAATTCTCAATGCCTTTCAGGTTGACATATAGAGTGTTTTCACAACGCGTCATCAATTGGCCACATTGGCGGCACAGAGCGTAAACAATGGCACTGAGTCGAACGAAACTCGCACATTTTCTGATTATTGCTGCTGAAAATGGTCAATTATTGTAATGTTTTGGGCTCTACTAATCGGTCGGACTGGGAAAAAAAACATTTGGAGTACTATAGACTGCCAAAAGTAATAACAAATCGAGGAGAAGAGTGCAAGAAACTGAGGAACAAAAGGCGTTTGTGGTTGGCCAAACTGAACCAGGATCAGAGCAAGAATCTTGACATCATTACCGGTCAGATAGGTGAAATATTACCCTAATATCTTAATTAATACTGCTTGTACATATCTGTACTACCTATTAACTTTAGTTTGTCAAAAAATTGCACCCTTTCCTGTTTACTAAGTCCTTCTCTATATGATTTAGCAACTTCCACACGTTTTTTCCCCATGGTTTACACAGCATAAATTAGCAGAACAACCTATTCAGTAGTACATTAAACGTGCAATCCATGCTGTTGTTTACATCCAAGTATCGCCAGTATGGCCGCGCATCCAGGTAATTGTCCAAATCATGATGTAAGTGCAAACCCTCTATTGACAAATGGTTTGGATTAGGGGTAGAAGTGCTCAAAAATGTGTAAATAGTATGATAGTGTGATATATGCAATAATGGCAAAATTATTACCCAATATGTAATTTAATCATGATGATAAAATTCCCAATACCTTTTGCGTTTCTTGTTTAAAGCAATGGAGTACCCTGCACGTTGAAAAATGACCCTGTGATGCCAAAGGGCCCTGAACAAGCATCAGTGTGTGACGAGTTGGGAATGTGTTGCTATGATTGTTATACCTCAGTTCAAAGAAACAGTATCTGTCTCTGTTACAGGATGAGCATGGCTCTGTGGCAAGGGAGTTTTACAGGAAGTACAAGATCCCCCGTGATGTAGATCCAGGTGCCTTCACCGCTTCTCTGTCTGCTGATGGTGTGCTGACCGTCTGCACACCACGCCACCCGATGGACATCCCTGAGCACAGATCAATACACGAGCGCATTTGTGCCTCAGTAGGCCCTGATGCTATGACTTACTGCAGGCCCCTTCATCACAATAATGATATATAGCTTTAAATAGGCTTGTTACCAATTTCAATATCATAAAAAATAAAACTAGCCTAAGTAAAATCAAGCTTACCGAAGACAAGTAAACAGTCATGAATTACAATAGAACAAAGACACATAAGAAATCGACCTACTTGAAAACCTAAAGCACTGAACAAAAAACATTGTATTGTATAAAGTAAATGTACAAACTGACTGAATAGTCTTCACTGTATAAACTCAATACACATTCATTCTTACTTATTTTACAAAAGTGATTCAGTCAAGGACAATTTTCTTTGTCATTTTTGATTCAGAAAGAAAATCTTTTATATTAGGCTGCTTTCGAGGAATAGTTCACCCAAAAATGAAAATTCTGTTCGAGTTTCCTTCTTCTGCTGAACGCGAAAGAATATATTGGGAACAATACTGGTAACCAAACAGTTGTTGATACCCCATGACTTCCATAGTATGAAAAAAAATGAATAAAAAATACTATTGGAGTCAATGGGGACCAGAAACCTTCTGGTTATGAATATTCCTTAAAATATCTTTTTTTATGTTGAGGTGAACAAAGAAACTCATACAGGTTGATGCTGAGATGAAAATTACAGTATTTTCATTTTTGGGTGAACTATCCCTTTAAGATCTCATCATCTCACGCAGGATCTCATATAGCCTACTACACGTGCTTTATCTTTAACTCCTAACGTTCATTTAAGGTATAAATGACTGTGTTTACCAAGATACTCGCAATAACGGACATTTTGACACATATCTGTGTATTTGAACGTTTAAACACGAGGCGCGAAAAAGAACTCAAGTTTAGTCAGGTTCTGTATGAGCAAGTACGCGCCGAGCCAGAATGTTTAAAATGCGTTTAAATGACAAGCTAACATCATGACGCGCACAACGATTGACATATTTCTACCGGGTTATTTCTCATACCAAAAGCGAATATACTAGGCTCATAGAGTTTGTTCGAACACACAAAAAAAGCAGCATATCAAGTTTATAATCAAACTAATCTAAAATCTGTGGTGGCGATGCTGACGCTGTGTTTTTATCTGTTTCATGAGTCCGGTCCACTTGCTTTTTCACAACTTTAGTAAAATAACCTCATAGCTGGGGATTTACTGACTAACAAAATGCAGTAAATGGTAAATCTGTTTGTACTGCAAACCAGTGTGTTCATAATTAAGATAATGCATTAAAATAATATGGTAAGACTCCAATTTGCAACATCAAGTAGCAAAGCAAGCTGTTTTGTAAAGCTAAAAATTGCTGGATGCAATGAGACCAGAAGCCAGACCCATCGAATTTGCAAATGGCCACGCCTGCTTTTATGAGGAAAATAAGGTGGTTATATCCAGATATACATCTGTCCATTTTGAATGATACAATATCACGCAAAAGGCACAGCAAGTCAGGGTTTTAGGTCAGTGAACGCAGGTTGTTATTGGAGTTGGGTTTGGTTTGTTATATTTATGGCCTACGGTTGGACGTTGTATGTAATTATGTGGTTGACCTGGATTATGATTGTAACTTTGACTTTGAGAGGAAGCGGTATTGAAGTGGGATGTTGTGCAGCACTGGCCGCCATTTTTGAATTGAATAAATCCCCAGGTCAAAATACTGATAAATGAATGATCTTACAGCATGTGCCCATCTGAATGTAAAAAACGCTACACTTGTTTGATACTGGGGTCTAAACCAACAGACCAAGTTAAATGTGTTTTGCTGATGTTGTTGCACTTAATGGACAGTAATAAAGATGACCGTGTAAACATATGTGACATCGATTCTGTGACATGGTGTAACAAGACAAGTGTGCCTCAGTCAGTGGTGTAACAAAATTCCGTGGATTATCCAATTTTTGTGGAAAGAAAAAAAAATGGCAGGGCTGATGGCAGGGGTGTCATTATTTAATTCATTCCTCTTGTTTAATCCACTGTCATTCTCAATGTGCTTCATATTTTCCATACATCTTAAAGTGATGTGTCACAACTAACAAGTAAGTTGACTGTTGCACTAGCTACTTTCAGCATTAAAAAAAAAAAAAACAAAATAAATGGCTGTTCCCACTTCTTCATTACCCTCTCAGGGTAGGACATCTGGTCTTCTGTGGCCATCAGATTTTTCATAGCAGTTGCCATATAAACCACATCAAATTGGACACAGTTTGCCTCTTTATATACAGTCAAACCAAAATTCATTCAGACACCTTCAGCATTTCTTGCATTTTCACGGCTTATTCACTATATTTAGAAAATAATAATAAAATATGGCAAGAACTCAGAGTTGAGTCAGAACAAATTCCTCTTGATAAAGTCAGATAGCTTTGATAGAAAGGTATATAACAAAACATGGTCAGGGCAAAGTGTCAAATCAAATTTTTTGGTCCCAAATGTTTAGTAATTTTACTGTTAGTCCACTGTATGAAGAATTTTTGGGTATAATACGTCACAGTTTACTTTATTTTGCTATCCTCACTTACATAAATGAACTATAGTGTCCTGCACCCATTAGTAAAAAAAAAAAAAAAAAAAAAAAAAATATATATATATATATATTTCAAAAATTATATCTGGTTAATTTTTTTACTCAGTGATCAGTTGTGTCTGGAACAACATTATATTTAGGGATGATAAAAAAATAAATAAATACATTTATTAATTTATTTGATGCACCTTTTTGTCTATAATAGCATGTTTAAACATTTAAATTCTTACTTTTAAAGTGTTATTTCTTAAATGGTCAAAATTATTAAAAAAAAAAAAAAAAATCAAATTGTATCAAAATCCTTCACACTGTTTTAGTAACTGTGATGTTTTAACCGAGAAATAAATGAATAATAAATAAATAAAATTTATTTATTTAAATAAATAAATAAATTCTACTTTCTCTAGCAAGTTGGTTCTCAATCATGAGGTCAGGGCATTCAGAAAACTTTTAAGGAGTCTCAAAAAGACTTAAAATGATTTAAAATATGACAAAATAAGCTTTAAAAATGACCTAAATCAACTATAAATTCTTTCTCATAATTCATCCCCTCAACAACTTTTTTTTTTCTACAGTAAATTAAATTTTTTTTTTAAATATATAAATGTTTCACATTTTTACAGTTTAAAATGTAATTTATTCCTGTATTCCTGTATTATTATTATTATTATTATTATTATTATTATTATTATTATTATTATTATTGATGAATAGAAAGTTTAAAAGAACAGCATTTATTTGAAATACAAATGTATGGCAACATCATAAATGTTTTTTTTTTTTTTTTAATCAAACTGTTACTTTTTATCAATTTATTGCATCCTTGCTAAATAAATATATACATACACTGCCATTCAAAAGTTTGGGATTTTTATTGTTTTTAATGGAGTCTCTTATGCTCATCAAGGCTGTATTTATTTGATCAAAAATACAGAAAAAAAAACATTAATATTGTGAAATATTATTACAATTTCTAATATTGGTTTCCTACTGTAATATACTTTAAAATATTTTTATATAATTGTATATAAAATATTATTAATAATTTATTTGTGACAGTGTTAAATTTTCATCAGCCATTTCTCAAGTCTTTATTGTCAAATGATCCTTCAGGAATCATTCTAGTATGCTGATTTATTATCAGTGTTGGAAACAACTGTGCTGCTTAATTTTTTTTGAAACCTGTAATGCTTTTTTCTTTGATTCTGTGATGAATAAAAAGTTACAATTTATTTTTATTTTATATATATATATATATATATATATATATATATATATATATATATATATATATATATATATATATGTTAAAATTTAAATATAAAACTTTAAATTGAAGTCTTAAGTCTTTACTGCCACTTTTTATCCATTTAACACATCCTTGCTGAATGAAAGTATTAATTTCTTAAAAAAAGTAAGAAAAAATGTACAGACCCCAAACTTTTTAATAGTAGTGTATATTGTAACACAAAATTTATGTTTTGAATAAACACTGTTTTTATTTATTTATTTATTTGTTTGTTTGTTTATTTTTACTTTTTATTTAGTAAATCCTGGAAAAATATCACAGGTTACAGAAATGATAAGCAGCACAACTGTTTCCAACATTGATAATAAATCAGACTGGAGTAATGATGCTGAAAATTCAGCTTTGCTTCGCAGGAATAAATGATTTTAAATTGAAATAATATTTTACAAAATCACATTTTTTCCCGTATATTTGATCAAATAGATAAAGCTTTGATGAGCATAATAAACTTCTTTAAAAAACATTAAAAATCCTACTGATCCCAAACTTTTGAACGGCAGTGTATTTTCTTCATTCACACCATTAAATCGTTAAGTCAACAAGTCTACATGTGTCAAGTTTGTTGTTTGCAGTCGCTGTTTTTCACCGTTAGATGTCGCCATCAGCTCTTACTGCGCCTGACACGGCGCAACTTTTTCCGGTTGGACTCTGGAGACGTGGCTCTGTTTCTTCAATATTACGAGTCAAGCTATATGCTACTGTTAAAGCAGAGCAGAAGTCACCACTTTTGACATTTTGTGTCGTAGAAACAGCTGGACATACAGTGTCCGTGACTGAGTCCACTGACGGATCCTCGTCTGAAAGGGAACAGAAATGGTATGATTGTTTGTTTTGTGTATTTAGCAGGATGCTAGCAGCTAGTGCTATAGCTAATCACTCATACAGTCTAAAACTCTTTTCATTTCTTGTAGTGTCAGTTACTAAACAGTGTCTATCCCATCTGTTTTTGTTATAAAATAACACCACAGAAGTAAGGAAACGTTCCTAGATAAGGTTAGGCGTTTGATATCTGATACAGCTAGCCAGCTAAAGGTTAGCTAGGTAATTAGATTGTCATCCAGGATTAATTACAGTTAACGTAATAGAAGGAAGTAAATAGTTGTCAGTGTCTATATGAAAAACGTTGATATAATAAATTACCTTTTTAAAATAATTTAGATATTGAGTGTCTGTACAGATATCAGGTTGTAGCTAAGTGACTTTGACAACTCGGAAAATTAATGACCTGTGGATCATGAAACCTATAGATTTAAAATTTCATTGCCAGCTAATTGTTTTATATAGATATATTTACTTTTTAAAATAATATTTTCAACGAATTTTCCAGTCCGGGAAGTCAAAAATTAATCGCACTATTTTATAAATTACTATGCAAACCTACTATTACTATGCGTATATTATTATTACTCTAAATTATTATGCATTACTAGGCACACCTTTATTAAAATGAAGAAAGAAATTTGTTATTCATTTCTATTATTCTATTTTATACTATTAAAGCATTTATCTTTTGAAATAGCTTTTAATATTTTCAGTTTCAATTTTAGTTTAGGTTTTAGTGGTTTTGTTTTGTGCTTTTGGGATTTTTATCAATTTTTCTTAAATATTTCTGTTTAGCTTAAATTTATTTTCGTTTGTTTAATTCATTTTGGTACTTATTTTATTTTCTTCAATTGCCAAAACAACATTTTCTATATATTTTTATAACATCTATCTATTTATCTATCGATCTATTTTTATTTATTTAATTTTATTTGTGGTTTTATAAAAAAAAATCTTTGTCTTTGTTTTAGCCCATGTTTTACAGTTAAGTAATCTAAAGTTATGTATCATTCAAAAAAAACAAAACAAAAAAAAAAACATTATATACGTGTTATTTTTATAATATTATAGCACTTAAATTTACAGTGTTTTTCTTTTAATATTTTTGTTTAGCTTAAATTTATTTTAGTTTCAGTTTTAGTCATTTTAGTACTTTAACTTGTTTTTATTTCTTTTAATTGCCAAAACAGCATTTTTATTTTAGCCCATGTTTTACTGCTAAGAGTAAAAGTGTTGTATAAGTATTCTTTTTATATTCTTATAGCATTTATATTTTGAGTTAGCTTTTATTTTAGTATTTTCAGTTTTAGTATAAGTTTTAGTAATTTAATTTTGTGCTTTTGTCATTTTTATTAATTTTTCTTTAATATTTCTGTTTAGCTTAAATGTATTTTAATTTCAGTTTTAGTAATTTTAGTTCTTTAACATGTTTTATTTCTTTTAATTGCCAAAACCACATTTTTGTTTTAGCCCATGTTTTACTGTTAAGTGTAGAACTTAATTCTCATAAAAATATATAATTTTCAAAAAAAAAAAAAAAATTATAATTAAATATAATTAATATTTTAATTGCCAAAACAGCATTTTTATTTTAGCCCATGTTTTACTGCTAAGAGTAAAAGTGTTGTATAAGTATTATTTTAATACTCATATAGCATTTATATTTCAGGTTAGCTTTTAATTTAATATTTTCGGTTTTGGTATAAGTTTAGCAATTTAGTTTTGTGCTTTTCTCATTTTTATTAATTTTTCTTTAATATTTCTGTTAAACTAAATTTGTTTTAATTTCTTTTCTTTTTTTCGAAAAAGAAAAAAAACTTATACAACACTTATACTGTTGTATAAGTATTATTTTTATACTCTTATAGCATTTATATTTTGAGCTTTTATTTTAATTTTTTTAGTTTTAGTATAAGTCATTAATTTTTGTGCTTTTGTCATTTTTCAGCTTAACTTGTTTTATTTCTGTTAATCGCTAAAACAACATTTCTAATAAGTTTTAAAACAATTAAGCTTTTAATATTTCTGTTTTGCTTTATTTCAATTTACAAAAAACATTTGTAATAATTATAGTTTTGTAGTAGTTAACAGTAACAATATATTACACTATATTGACTCATTGAGTATAACCTACCAGCAAAAAGTTTGCACACTTTATCTGAAATGTGTTTGTGATTGTGCTTTGTCTGGTTAGGTTTTTAATGTCCCCCAATTTTTTGCAGGTGCTCTTGGCAGCGGCGGTGTGCACTAAGGCAGGAAAAGCCATAGTGTCACGACAGTTCGTAGAGATGACGCGAACCCGTGTCGAGGGCCTGCTGGCTGCCTTTCCCAAATTGATGAATACAGGAAAGCAGCACACTTTTGTGGAAACGGACAGTGTGCGTTACGTCTACCAGCCCCTGGAGAAACTCTACATGGTTCTGATCACTACAAAAAACAGCAACATTCTGGAGGACTTGGAGACACTAAGGCTTTTCTCCCGAGTGGTAAAACTTACTATTTTTTTTTTTCCTGTTATTGCACTTCTTGGATGTGTCTTGAATAAGTGATTGATTTCTGTGTTTTTCCCAGATCCCTGAATATTGCAGAGTGCTGGAGGAAAGCGAGATCTCAGAGCACTGTTTTGATCTCATATTTGCATTTGATGAGATCGTAGCTCTGGGCTACCGGGAGAACGTTAACCTGGCCCAAATTCGCACATTTACTGAGATGGACTCGCATGAAGAGAAAGTCTTCAGGGCTGTCAGAGAGGTCAGATGTTCCCTTAAACATCCAAAGCAAAAATACTCTCTGCGTTATATTTTTGTATTGAACCAACTCTGATTTTCTCACTTTAACAGACCCAAGAAAGAGAAGCAAAGGCTGAGATGAAACGCAAGGCTAAAGAGCTGCAGCGAGCAAGACAAGATGCTGAACGTGCCGGAAAGAAATCGCCAGGCTTTGGAGGTTTTGGAAGTTCAGGAATGAGCAGCGTCACATCAGCCACCATCATCACAGATACATTAGAGCCAGAGAAGCCCAAAGTGGCTCCTGCTCCAGTCAGGTATGTGCTGTAACCATATGCTACTATACATTTAAATGCATAATCATACAGAAGTTAATCTGTCTCGTTCTTCCTGTAGGCCGAGTGGGTCCAGTAAAGCACTGAAGCTGGGTGTCAAAGGAAAAGAGATAGACAACTTTGTGGACAAACTAAAGTCAGAAGGAGAAAATATCATCACATCCAGTGCAGGAAGGAAGGCATCAGAGGCATCAAAAGTCCTTCAGCCTCCAGTGAATATAGAGAGGTATGGCTTACTCATTTTATTTCAGTATCTGGCACATTCTACTTCCTGTGTTACTTATACTACCGTTCAAAAGTTTGTGTTTTTTAAATGAAATAAATAAATATTCAGCAAGGATAAAATAAGTTGATCAAAAGTGACAGTAAAGATATGTTGCAAAAAATTCTAATATTCATCCTGAGAATCTCTTGAAAAAATAAAATGATGTACCACCTTTTTCCAAAAAATAAAAATCAAACAAATTATAACTTATTAAAAAAAAAATCAGTGTTCATAATAATAAGAAATGTTTATTGAGCACCAAATCATCATATTCTGAAAGATCATGTGACATAAAGACTGGAGTAATGATGCTGAAAATTCAGCTTTGCATCACAGGAATAAACAGTATTTTAAAATATGTTCAAACAGATATTTCGAATAGTAATAATATTTCACAATATTACTGTTTTTACTGTATTTTTTTTTTTTTTTTTTTAAAGAGAGTTTTTAATAATGTAAAAATAAAAAACTGTATTAACAACAAACTTTTGAACAGTAGTGTATTTTCACATTATACACATTATTTCATGTTATTTTTTATAATATTATAGCACTTATATTTAGAGTATTTTTCTTTTATTACTGTTTTTGTTTAGCTTAAATT
This sequence comes from Cirrhinus mrigala, assembly GCA_036247105.1. Classification (NCBI taxonomy): domain Eukaryota; kingdom Metazoa; phylum Chordata; class Actinopteri; order Cypriniformes; family Cyprinidae; genus Cirrhinus; species Cirrhinus mrigala. Next base: position 15,004,215 of record CM070021.1, read on the forward strand.
TATTTTAGTTTGTCATTTTAGTACTTTAACTTGTTTTATTTCTTTTAATTGCCAAAACGACATTTTTATTTTAGCCCATGTTTTACTGCTAAAACTAAAAGTGTTGTATAAGTATTATTTTTATATTCTTATAGCATTTATATTTTGAGTTAGCTTTTATTTTAATATTTTCAGTTTTAGTATGTTTTAGTAATTTAATTTTGTGCTTTTGTCATTTTTATAAATTTTTCTTTAATATTTCTGTTTAGCTTAAATGTATTTTAATTTCAGTTTTAGTAATTTTAGTACTTTAACATGTTTTAGCCCATGTTTTGCTGTTAAGGGTAGAACTTTACGTAATTAAAAAAAAAAAGTGTTGTATAAGTATTATTTTAATACTCGTATAGCATTTATATTTCGAGTTAACTTTTATTTTAATATTTTCAGTTTTGGTATAAGTTTTAGCAATTTAGTTTTGTGCTTTTGTCATTTTTATTAATTTTTCTCTAATATTTCTGTCAAACTAAATTTGTTTTAATTTCTTCTTTTTTTTCCCGAAAAAGAAAAAAAAACAGTGTTGTATAAGTATTATACAACACTGATATAATATCATTATATAATGATATTATTTTCCGTTTATGCCAGTTGTTAATTGTTAGTGAACTTTGTTTCCCAGTGTACATCTGAGGGTGGAGGAGAAGATCTCTCTGACTTGTGGTCGGGATGGTGGACTGCAGAACATGGAGGTTCTGGGCATGATCACTCTGAAAGTCACAGATGAAAAAAATGGCCGCATTTCCATACTGATCAACAACAATGACAAGAAAGGAGCCCAACTACAGGTGTGTGTGAGCATCTCAGGGTCTCAGCGTGTGTTTTGAAGGGGAAGTTGTTGACAGTCTGATATTTTTATAGAAGTTCTCTCTGAAACACTGCACTCTCATCGACCTTTAGATCTTCAAAGATCTTTTGACTCATATTGTTGTCCATGTATTTTTTTTTTTAGACTCATCCTCATGTAGATAAAAAGCTTTTCACCACTGAGTCCCTGATCGGTCTGAAAAACCAGGAAAAGTCCTTCCCTCTCAACACTGATTTGGGAGTGCTGAAATGGAGGTTACAGAGCACAGACGAGTCCCTCATTCCTTTAACCAGTGAGTCTTCTTTTTCTGTTTTAATGAATTAGGTTATTGAACTCAAGGATTTAGTGTAACAGTGTTTTCAATAATGCATGTACCGTCTGTACTTTCAGTTAACTGTTGGCCGTCAGAAAGTGGAAGTGGCTGTGATGTCAACATTGAGTATGAGCTTCAGGACGAGGGGCTCGAGCTCAATGATGTTGCCATTACTATTCCTCTGCCGTAAGTGCTTATTTACATTGTTTAAAATGTGTATATATGTTAGGGTTGGGTGATATGACTAAAATCTTTTATCACAATGTATTTCACGATATATTTCATAGTAATGATATATATCATGATGTAGTTACTAGCTTTAAATAACATTGATAACAATTTCATAATTCTTGTCCCCAGTGTCAGTACCACAAAAAACTAATACTAGCCTTTAAAAAATAAATAAATAAATAAATAAAACTCAAGCTCACTGAAGACAAGAAAACAGTCAGCGTTTAAATAGGAATAAGAAACTAAGAACAAATAAAAAATGTTACATAAATTGTATAAACTAATCAAATGTATAAAAACACTACATATTCTTTTTCACTGTGTAAATTAAGTATGCATTTCTTCTTATTAAACTTACAAAACTGATTAAGTCAGTAGCAGTGAGAGATTTTCTCTCTTTTGTTGTTTGATTAACATGAATGACAGACAGAAGGAATATTAGACTGCTGTCACTTTAAGAGATGTCCGGATCCAGTATACTTTTACGTGTTTTTTTATTTATTTTTTTTCTCAGCTGTTTGATTTCACTTAAGACTTAAATTACTGTGTTCACAAGTAGAGCCATTCAGAAACTATGAGAGCAGTTATCATGTTTAGATATGAAAAAGCAGAGACAAGCAGTCTTTTCAGCCATTTATAGTTATGATATAAACACTGATGTCTATCGAAATACAGTCTGTAGCAATCATGTTGAAAGTAATTTTCTCTTCAAATTGATGCTTCAAATAATTTGTTGATTACAATGTTTTGCCACTAGGTGGCGACAAGTGACTATTAAAAAAGTATTTGTCATTGAATCATTCATTCAAGAGATTCATTCAAAAACGCTAATTCATCCAGTAATAAAACAAATGACATTTTTGAGTGAGTTATTGAATCGTTCATTGAAGAGATTTGTTCAAAAATGTTGATTCAGTAATGAAACTAGTGTTTATGAGTGAGTTATTGGAATCATTCAAGAGATTTTTTTTTTTTTTTTCAAAAATGCTGATTCATTCAGTAATGAAACAAGTGAAGTATTTATGAGTCAGTCACTGAATGATTCATTCAAGAGATTTGTTCAAAAACACTGATTCATTCAGTAATGAAAAGCATTTATGAGTCATTTAATTGTTCATTCAAGAGATTTAAAAAAAATGCTGATTCATTTATTAATGAAACAAGTGAAGTATGTATGAGTCGTTGAATCATTCATTCAAGATATTTTTTCAAAAGCACTGATTCATTCAGTAGCAAAACCAATGTGAAGTATTTGAGTGAGTCATTGTTCATTCAAGAGATTTGTTCAAAAACACTGATTCAGTAATTAACCAAGTATTTGAGTGAGTCATTGAATCGTTCATTCAAGAGATTTTTTTTTTCCAAAAATGCTGATTAATTTATTAATGAAACAAGTATTTGAGTCATTGAATCATTCATTCAAGAGATTTTTTTTTTTTTTTTTTAAAGCTGATTCATTCAGTAATGAAACAAGTGAAGTATTTATGAGTGAGTCATTGAATCATTCATTCAAGAGATTCATTCCAAAACACTGATACATTCAGTAATGAAACAAGTATTTATGAGTAATTAAATCATTCATTCAAACAATTTGTTTAAAAAATATAATTCAAATTAATAAAACCTTTTTGAGTAGACTGTAGCAATTAATATTTTGTCACAGCCTTGAGTAAATTACGTTATTTTGCTTAGTTCAGAATCGTGGCAAAATCGTGATCTTTATTTGAAACAAAAAAAAAAGATGATTCTCAATTCATCCAAAATCGTGCAGCTTTATTTAAGAATACTTGGAAAAATAGACATTTTGACACATACCAGTGTGTGTATTTAATTGTTCAAGGTTTATAAAGTGGCAAAAATAACATTCAATACTCCCATGCTTTATGAGCACCATCTTCACATGCACACGCCTCTCTGACAACAGTCTTTCAGACAGCGTGCACATATAGCAAAATGAGTTCTCTTTCGCTGCTAATTGCAATTCGGCTTAAAATCACTTGTTTTGTAAACCGCAATGCTTAAAGCTCGTGCAAATGTTTTCGTGACCACGTACCACAGCTGTGTCTCATGAGTGTGTAATCGCGATCTCTACTGGTATATCCACCCGTAAAATAAATTTTTAAGTGTGTGAAATCATTTTTAATTAGCAAAATCCACATCCATAAACAATCTCTGTCTCCTGTGCATGCAGGTCAGGTGTCGGTGCTCCTGTGGTCGGCGATCTAGATGGGCAGTATAACCATGACAGCAGGAAAAACATCCTGGAATGGTCACTTCCTGTCATCGATGAGAAAAACAAGAGCGGCAGCCTGGAGTTCAGTATAGATGGCAAACCCAACGACTTCTTCCCAATCCAAGTTTCTTTTGTCTCCAAACGAAACTTTTGTGACATTCAGGCAAGTTATGCAACATTTCATAAATAATCCCACAACAAAAATGAGTCCTAGTGAGAAAGAAAATGACTTCATAACCATTGTTTCCACAGGTGGCCAAGGTGACACACGTAGAAGGAGGCAGTCCAGTCAAATACTCTTCAGAGACGTCATTTGTTGTGGATAAGTATGAGATCCTGTAAATGTTTCCTGGTGGAAGATCGTTTTAACCTTCCCGCCAGCTTAATGGATCGGAGAGCGCGCTGTACGTTTACAGAGCGCTCAAAACATTCTCTGACATGGGCTGCAGTACTTCTGTGTTTCTGTTTGTCTTAAAGGAAAATAATCTACCTTTATATAAACTGGACCTTCAGCTGCTCGAGTACTAAGTGCAGTCAGCTACACCTGCCAGGAAAGACAAAAGAAATTAATATAAAACACTGTACCTATAGACATCAAGGGAAGATCAGTGTCATTCTACATCAGCCCATATGAACCCTCCTGACCCTTCAAAGAGATAGATTTGTATTGAAAACTTAAATAGTTGTTGCATGGATTTTGTTTAGAATTGCGACATAATTGGCTTTTTGTCAAACCACGTGATCCGCATCGGCTCATTAGCAATTTGGTTATTTCTAATCATCAAAGAATAAATGCTGGTATGGAAACAGACCTAATATTGTAGTACCAAATGAATGTGTGGGTGCAATAAGAACTGACACTGCATTTAATGTGCAGTCCAAATTTAGACTCATAATTTTTCATCTCTTTAATTGACACCTCTGCTGTTTAGCTGTTAGTAAATATGAATATCGTTGTCTGCATTAAAAAAGCACAAATGCTATTTGCTTTTTGGTTTTCCCCCCTTTTGGTTCAGTTATATTTATGTAATCATTTGAAGAATAATCTATACAGGAAGATTTTTCATTCTGTTGTTTTGTAAGTAATGTTACACATAATCTGTTTAAATGTTTTTTCTTTTTATTCATTGCTGCATTTATTGGCTAAACAGGAAAATATACGCTCTCTGGCTTCCCAGATGTTATTAAGAATGGATTTTTTTTTTTTTTGTATTTCCATAACATTAAAAAATACATTTATCAGCACACACTCAAAGATGATTACGGAACGCCATGGGGAGGGTTACGACATTCCATTCTGCTGTAAAATACTTATGAATACCTTTAATCAATAATAAAGTCAGATTTAATTAAAGTCTTTTCTGGGCTCTTACTGCCTTAATATGTGGTTTTGCCTAGGATTTTGAATACTGTAGTGGTGCTAGAGTTAGTGGTTATTTTAAATCTAATGCTAATGCTGTGTATTAAAGACGGCAGCATAAATCATCCTTCAAATCATGTGCATTGTTTAAGCACCTGGAACACCGTAGCAACATGTGAAAAACCTCTCAGGTGGTTGATTATAGTTATTGTTTTGCTGTAAGAATGGTGAGTATTATCTGTAATGATAAATTCAATGCCCAGGCCTGGTTTGGGTCATGGCCTAGTGGACTGTGAGATTGTTTTGGATTCATACAGGAATGTGAGGAATCTCAGACACAAGGCGATGGCATTCAGAGTTGATAATGCATTAGGTATGGTTGAGTAGAGTGGATTCCTGCCAATGAATCACTTCCACAATGACATGGGCACCTTGTCTCATACAATTACTATGAGTGAGGTCTTTTACATCTATGACATGGCTCTTTAGAATACTTTATTCAGACTGGTTATGGTATTCCGCTGTCAAAAGGTTTTGTATAAGGATGCAAAACTATATTTTACTTCATAACTGTGCTAGTTTATGCCTCTCAAAGCACTGTTTCTTTTGACATGGTAAAATAATTTTAACAACTTTGTCCATTTATTTATTTTTCAGGTAAGTAATTAAGAATTGACAGGGATGACGTGCTGTCTGCTGGATACTATCACGAAATAATCAATTTTGGAATTTGGCAATGGAAAAAAAAAAGTAAAACTTGGCTGGCGCTGAGCCAGAGACGTGTTTTTGCTAGTGATAGGAAGTTCGGATCATTTTACCGACTCGGACCTTTGGGTCTCGTTCAGCAGAATGAACGAATCTTTTTTTCCGAATCATTTTGTTCATTTTAGCAAAATATAATTAAAATGTAACGTTTCCTCCCTAACACATCTACTGTTTACACAAACGTTGATCACACTACAAACAAGACAAAACTATAATGCTATAAGAAACAGAAGAGATCAATTCATTGTTTACCTGGGTCTTTAGTCTATGATTAACTCACCTCACCTCTTATTTGACAAGTTTTCGGGTTGGAGTCGTTCGTTCATCACGTGACAGCCCCATAAGCTTAACCAACGCAGTCTGAGCCGGAAAGAGAATTGATTAGTTCATCTCTTGAGTCTTCGGGTTCGAGTCGTTCGTTTATCACGTGACAACCCCATAAGATGAACGAATGACTCGGAAAAACACGAAGACTCGAAACAGGTGAACTAATTCCAGTACAGAACCTACTAAGATGTTGCGCATGCGCGACTGAACGAATCACTCCCCGAGACGACTCGTTCTTCCCGAGTCACAATGAACGAATCATTCAAGAACGACCCATCAATAGTTTTTACAGCTCTGCGCATTATAACCAATCACACACAAGTCTGTTGAGCTTATGAATGCAATGACCAATCAGAGGCGCTCGGATGAGTCATCACTGAAAAGAAGGTGTTTTGTTCTGCTCTCTGGCAAATTCTCTCATCAGAAACAGTGCAGATGTTCGTACGACGCAAGTAAGATCTTCATTTCACAATGTAAATAGCTTAAGTGATTTTAATGGGAGTTTTTGAGAGTGCTTGAACTCTGGCTAAACTGAAGTCAGTGAAAATGTTCTTTGATATAATGATTAACCAACAATGTTTTTATTAATTGTACATTAAATACAAAGTCGTATTAAAAACGTTTTATGGTAGCCTATAACACCCATATCCGGTAGCTACTTATTTTTTGGGGGTTCCTTTTTAAACCAGCCATATAGTCATTTTAAAACAATCATTTAGTTAAATAAAACTAACCAGAATGTTGGGTTAAGCATTTAACCCATAATTTTACCCAGCACTGGGTTGTTTTCAACCTAGTATTTTTACTAAAACAATATGAAAGCTAAAAATAAAAGCTAATTCATATGACAATGAATAATACTAAAACAACACTGGCTGTGATGCGTTTAAAGCATTAGTTTGATTCTAGTTTCACACATAGTACAGAATTTTAATATCACTGATATATTGGTTATTGGTCAATGTTACAGCAGTAGTGATAATTACACGTTAACTGTACTTACTTTACATAAGATTTGTCTTTAAATTATTAAACCTTGATACAGCCTTTACTTGTTGAGTCATAAATTTGTGTTGCTGCATATTTTACTAAATATCAAAGTCTTAGTCACCGAGCACAGCTGAAGGCTTTGAAGTGTGTGACCCACATCTACAGGGATGATCTGTATGTGAAACACAGCCTATCTGCTTGAATCTGCCTGGATGTTTGATGTTGCCTCTAATCCACGAGGAAAGTTTTAGGGCGGGGCTGAGAAAGCAGATTTAGCATCTGATTTGTGGGTTTGATGAAGGGACTGAAGGGTGTAGGCCGCACGAACAGGGACTGTATCTGTCCTGACCTAATTTCCTATCTGATCGCCAGCAATGGAGGAATAATGAGGTGAAGTCTGGAGGGAGTGATGCGTGGCCGGTGATTGTGACGGAAAGGAAGTAAGGTTGCTCATAACACACCATGTGAGTGTCTGATGTAAACAGACAGTTCTCACACTGTCCCACACAAATCGGTAGGTGACCATATGGTTCCCTTGAGAGCAGGAGGGGGGGTGTATCCCTGTTTGGGGTTGAGGAAAAAGAGGAGGGGTGTTAATGACCACTATCCCGGTCATAAAAGAGGGCGGTTCTTTCTTTCGGATGAATGAACAAACAGATAAGTAGTGAGCCAGGCTTTGTTAAAGGGTCACATGAAAGAGTGTGAGGGGGCAGAGGAACTAGGAACTTACATGGTCACATGGGATTTTAGGATCAGTCTGAGATTCATTAAAAACATTTTAATTATTTACGACGGATTAAGTTTTGGGAGTTAATGATTTGTGAGTTTGCTGGAGGTCAGATCTGTTTGTCAGTATGAAATAGGCCGTTCGCCCAGGTTGGCTAATGAGGAAATCCGACATGTGCTGAACGTTCAGGATCCCAGCATACAGCAGGAAAGCGTCCACCATCCCGGATTCTACTATGATGCTCAAGAAGGTCCGATTTCAGGTTAGTTCCATTTTATTTCTGAAACTGAGCCACAAACCCTAACGGTGATCACAATGACTGGACACGTGGGGTTTGTTTATGATGTGATATTTGTGAATAGGAATTCACGGTTTCTGTTTTTTTCTCTGGACGTAGTTTCCTAGATTTGAGTCATCTTTATATATGTATGTATCTGTAATTGCAGAGTGATTTTCCAGTTCTGATGTATAAAACAAAAAAATAATAATTAAAATTCAAATAATATTCAAATCCTATTTAAATTTATTTCATATATATATATATATATATATAGGATATATTTGAATTTTAATATATATAAATCACAAATAATGACACAATTATGGCAAAAACTGTTTTTCATAATTGTAACTTATCATAATTAAAAAAAAAATTCTCAATTTTTGTTTTACATAATTTTATGTTAGAGTTACAACTTTTTAGTTCAATGTTATAATTTATTTTTTGATTTTTTGATTTTTTTTTTGACAAAATAGGCAAATAAAACTTGCAAATTACAGTACTGAAACAATTATGAAAAACATTGTTTTTATGTTTTATATAATTGGCTTATGCTTTATCTCAGTGTTATACTTTTTTTGATTGATTTATTTATTTATTTTGTACAGCAGGCAAATAAAACTTGCAAATCACAAGAACTGACACAATTATGACATTCATAATTTCACAATTTGTTTATCATAATTGTAACTTTTTGTCATGATTTACTTTTTATCTAACAGTTTTTGTTTTATATAATTGATATATAATTATGTTAAATTTCAGCTTTTTATCTAAATGTTATACGTTACTTTTTTGCTTGTTTGTTTGTTTGTTTATTTATTAATTTATTTTGCAGAACAGGCAAATAAAACTTGCACTGACAAATATGGCAAATTGTTTTTCAGAATTTTACAATTTGT